>CAKXYN010000270.1:600000-792901 GCA_935064755.1 Tragelaphus eurycerus
TAAACTGTCTTAAAGATTTCTTTCTGGTTTATATACATAAATCTATGATCTATACTTTGTCATCTATTTTCTTCAATTTTCAGATTATCTACAATATATATTGTGATGCTTTCTACCTATATTATGGCATAGATGTAATTCTTCAGATGTTTGCTCTGGAGAGGGAAGGAAGGAGTGTGTGCAATTCTCTGTTAAGTTTTGGTGAAAACGTTTCTCAAATAGGGAGTCAAGTTTCTGATTAGCCCTGGATCTTGCTGGGCATTTACAATAAGTTTAAGTTGGTAGAAATTTCTCGTTCTGTTTTCTTTTTTAAATTCTTGTGTGTGTGTGTGTGTGTGTGTGTGTTTAAAGACAGTAAAATCTTTTTCCCTGTTTCAGTAAGTTTTTGACTCTGAATGAGACTCTCCTGAGTCTTGATATTTTATTGTCCTTGTGTTTGGATGTAGTGTTGCTGAGGCCTGGCTTGATTGTTATGGCAGGGCAGGTAGGTGTCATTGCCTAAGACGTGAGCTAGCATCTTTAATTGGACTGCTTCCTCTTAGGTCTTACTAGTGTCTTCATGCATTGTGGATACCTACTGCAGGTATCGGAGAAGGCAATGGCAACCCACTCCAGTACTCTTGCCTGGAAAATCCCATGGACGGAGGAGCTTGGTAGGCTGCAGTCCATGGGGTCGCTGAGAGTTGAACTCTACTGAGTGACTTCCCTTTCACTTTTCTCTTTCATGCATTGGAGAAGGAAATGGCAACCCATTCCAGTGGTCTTGCCTAGAGAATCCCAGGGATGGCAGAGCCTTGTAGGCTGCCGTCTGTGGGGTTGCACAGAGTCGAACATGACTGAAGCGACTTAGTAGCAGCAGCAGCACTGTAGGTATACAGCTCAGTAGTCTGTTCACTTAGGTAAGATGTTCTTCTGCTTCCCAGTTTAGCGGTGTTTAGTCTGTGGGCATCTGCCTCACCTGCTGTCCATCATCAGCTCAGATGAAACACGAGGCCTGTGGGGGTTCTTCCTCCCACACACGGTTCTGTTACTCAAGTGTCCAGGAGCATGGGTTTCTGGATGGGTAAGTAGTCTTAGTGTCTTATCTGTACTTTAGTCCGAAGAATTCCTTCTTCCTCCACTAAATCATGATGCTTGATGTTCTGCCCACCCCTCCTGCCAGCTGGCAGTGCTCCCACTCCATCACTGCCTCAGGGGACCCACGGCCACTTTGCCATCAGACTGTGGACATCCTGTCCCCACTGCTGTGAGGTTAGTCCTTGTTGCTGCTTTGAATGGTTATCTACTCATCACTTTGATCTTGCCCCCGAGGGACTTTAAGTTGCAGTAGGATTTGTTATTTTCATTTAGACTTCAAGTTTACAACAGCAGCCATGAACCATCTTCCCTCTAATGAGTAGTAAAATCATAGCCCCCCGCCCTTTGCCCACTTCTCTTCAGACTTTCTGAACCCCTGCACTAGGGTAGGTTAGGGTTTTCTGTTTTTTGCTTTGCCCTTGGATTACTTTTGATGTGGTCCAGATGGTGCATCTAACACTTCACAGTGTCCTTGATAAAAGACACTTCTCTCTTGTTTGACAAACATGATAACTCTGATCACTTTCCTCTGTTACAAAGCATTAGGCCATTTTCTCATCTGTGCAGGAAATAAACATGTTGCCTGATTGCTTTTTTTAATCCATTATTCCTGTTTCCCATCCACCTCCCTATTTTAATTATTCAGAAGAAACTTTTCACAAGAAAGATCAGTTTTGTGAAGTGGTTTGTGCCAAATGGTGAAGTCTCTTTGTGACTTTTTGGTATAAGTTCTTGACTGATGCAGTTTTCTTGACGTCTGAAGATGCTGTATTCTGTGTGAAGGATATCTGTTAAGTTTCAAATTCCAGAATCTTTTATATTTTGATAGAACTGTATATCACTTTGAAATGGAAGATAAAAGTCAGAGATGTTTCAGCACTTAAACTGTAAACAGGAATCCTTAAAGAGGAATTCTTGGCTTTTTTTTCTTTTTTGATTGGAGTATAATTGCTTTATAATGTTATATTAGTTTCTGCTATATCCTTGGCTTTTTTCTTATGAAAATGTTAATTATATCAAGAACTCATGGGAAAAATTGCTGAGAGACCAATTGTTAAAAGGCTCAAAGACAAGATCTGTTTTTTTAAAAAAAGACAACTACTACCTCTTGAGATGGATTATGCTGCTGGCTGGTTTTGCCTCTATCTCTGCATGCAGCTGGGTTCCCTGAGGCTTAGTTTCACCAAAAGGAGGACAATATGAGTGATTTTATGACAAAGCTGATCCAGTATCTGATGAGCCATTTTCCACTGTCCTCTCAAGAGGCAATGACCCCAAGATCCAGAGTGACTGAATAATTTGAATGAACATCTGTTGTCAGGTCTGCTCTGAGTCATTTGTTTTTGCGAGGCCATTCCGGCGTGGTGTGGCTCTTCATCTCCAGAGTGTTTCCTTGTTATGTCTGACCTTGGCAGGGTGGACAAAGTGAGGAGTATATCTAATTATCTCAGTGAAGGGATTACTAGTATTCTTCTGTAATCACATGAAGCGTGTTAAGATGAGTCCAATTATTCAGCCTGTTTAGGCTGAATGACGAATGATGGGCTCCCAGGAGCTTCAGTCTGGATTTTGAATTAAGCCTGTAAGTCTACATACGTACATAAGCCATTGTCATGAGAACTTTGTCAATGATTACATGACACGGATATAATCAAAATTATAGTTATTGCCACTTCTTGCAAGTGATTGTTGCATGATGCTTATTGAGAAAGTTTTAAGCTCTTTTAAAGCTGGGACTGTTTGGCATTTTTCTTCTTCACTTTCCTTACATCTAGACTGACCCTCGTCGGGGATCAGATCACTTTTTTCATTTCTCTTCTATCTAGTTCCTGCTTTACCCAGTACGCGGGGTCCATCACTGCCTGTCTGTATTGCCTGTTGTGGAAAGCTGTCCAGCAGTATAAACTCACGTTTTCTCCTCTGTCTCTGTGATGCCTTGGCATATACATACATTTGAACATTTAATTTGGAATTTATTTTAAACATGCTTATGAGGCTATACAGTGAAATGAGGTATCATTCTGAGCTTTATGAATAGCTCATTTAATCATTATTACAACCCTATTCAGGCTAGTATAACTGTACCTTTATACAGTTTAAAAACTGGATGCACAGAGATGTGAAGCAATTAACAGCTGCAGTGTTGGGACTTGTATTTATGTTACTTGGCTGCAGAGTCTAAGCATCTACCCCAGGGCCTTTGTCTGTGCATTTCTTTTCCCAATAGGGTTTTTCTGCCTCCTACTTCATCATCCCCAGTTGATGTCTATTCTTTGACCATCTCCGAACAAGCTTTGTTTCCCTGAGGAAGCCCTCCCTGAGCTTATTCATGTCCCACTCTTACACTGTCGTGGTTTACACCCCCTCCCTGCAGCAGTTCACAGTTAAAGCTTCACGTGTGTATTCACAATGTATGATGCCTGTCTCCACTGGCATGCTGCGGCATGACTGTCTTTGCTTCCCTTTCTCTCCCTGCCCCTGTATTCCCATCCCTAAACACTCTGGTCCATGGAGAGCACTCCGTATTTGCAGAATGAAGGCTGGAAAGGACCTAGAGGAATTTTGAAATACAGAGGAATTCAGGAGTTTGCCAGCTCCCTTCACACATCAAGACGTTGTCCATTTGTTATGTTAAGCCCGTTTCTGAAACTCTGAGGTCAGACAGTTACCGTGCTTGTTTTGTCTTCCAGATAATCTCCGGTCCTGTGGGAGGGGACTATGACAGCAGTAGCGATCTCCAGGAAGTTAATTATTTAGTGAGTTGGTGTAAGATATCTGGAAACAGTTACACTTTCAGGGGATAGCCAGTAGCAGTCCACTGTAGCTAGAACAGAATTGGGGAGTGAGGCATGAAACTTTTAAAATTGTAAAAATAATGTGTATTTTGTAAAAAATCAAACAATGCAAAAATATGTGTGTGTGTATATGTGTTATATACATATGCACAGGAAATATGAAATATACACACATATAGTAAAATGTAAGTAATTCTTTCCTGTTCATTTTAGTTTCTCTTCCTGGATTAAATGCTGATAGAGTTGGATATAGATTTAGGCTCCCTGGAAGTGGGATGAATGAGGGAATGACAAGCCAGACCAAAGGAAATGCACATAGGCTTAAAATCCTCATATTGCCAATAAACTACCAATTTATGATTTCCCTGCTTTATTCATCTTTCCATTCTCTCAGGTGACTCTAACCTTTTCTTTCTCTTGTAGACTTTTGATCCTGCTCACTCCCCATGGGCAACCGTGTTTCATAGTTTACTGAAAATACTGCTACAATCCGTCCTGAGGGAGTCACTCCAGGTCCCCCCGCCCCCGCCCCAATATCTGCCTCCCTCCTGGGAGCCCTGGGTACCCTGTCCGTGTGTGCACTGACCCTCTTCCTCTCACCTCTTGAGAGGGGGCCACCAGCAATGCCCCGGTGGTCCGCATTTCCCCTGCAGTAGATCAGAGCCCTTAGTGCACATATAGTCTATTTTTTTTCATTTTAAAAAATCTTCTTTATCCCTCCACCCCTAGCAGACATTGATTCTCTTTTGTTCCAGGCCCTCCTCTTAAGAGTAGTCAATATTTGCTCTTTCCAATGTGTCACCTGTTATTGTTAATGCTCTTCAGCCATCGCCAGTCCATGTGGCTGGACCTCATGGGCAGTTCTCGGGCCTTGTTCTCCCTGCCCTGACTGTGGCCTCTCCTGCCTCAGGTCGGTCATCCTGCCCCGCCACACTGGGCCACCAGGACGGCACATGTCTGTGTCCCTCCTCCTCATGTCAAGTGTGTTATCTTAAACCTGCCTGTGAAACTCTGACGTCAGACAGTAGAGACCCCAGGGCTCAGTCCTTGGCTCCTCTTTCTACTGTGTCCACACTCACAGCTTTGGGGCCTCATCCAGTCTCTTGAGTTTAAATACCAACCCCCTGCCCAGGACTCCTACGTGTATGTCTTCAGCTCAGGCCTCTCCGCTGAGCTCCTGACCCCTCCCTCCAGCCGCCCACTGCGTCTCCCCCAGGACATTCAGTCCACGTCTTCAGCTCATTAGGTCTGAAACTGAGCTTCTCATCTCCCTTGGCAGCAGCTTCAGCGTTGGCAATCACGTTTTCTCATAGCCCGCCTTCAGTCAGACAGAAGTTCATCATTGGCTCTTCCCTCAGAATCTGTCCAGAATCCCCACACTCCTTATACCTCCCTCTGGCTACTGCCTGGGTGCTGGTCCTCTTTGGTCTGGGTCACTCTCTGACCGTCTGACTCATTCTCGGCCTCTGTGCTCCCCTGAACCCTCTTCTCAATGTAGCAGGTGGAGCAATGCTCTTAAAATGTCACTCAAATCATGTTTCTTCTTTGCTCAAAAACCCAGCAATGGCAGTGTCCCTATGAAATAAAAGTTAAGTTCTTTGCAGTGTCTGTCCTACAAGGCCCTATGTGACCTGGTCCCCGTTTCCTCTCTGACATCAAGTCTCTCCTCCTCCTCTTCCTCTGCCTGTCACACTGGGCACCTTGCTCTCCTCCGACGCTCCAGGCTTAGAGGCTGGGGTTTCTGTGTCGTCTGGTCCCTCTCCCTGAGTGCTTGTCCCTCAGATGCCCACCAACTCTGTCACCTTCTCTCTGTCTCTGACCACCAGAGTGTGTTCCCTGACCACCTCCTCTGTCCCTGTCCCTGCCCGTGGCCCAGCCCTGAATCTGCGTACACAGCTCGGGTTTCTCTTTTTCTATCAATATCTGTCACCTTCATACATACTGTATAATTTACTTACTTTTGTTTTTTATTTGCCGTCCTCCTAGAATGTTATCTGGGCTTCCCAGGTGGCGCAGTGGTAAAGAATCTGCCTGCCAATGTAGGAGGCTCAAGAGATGTGAGTTCGATCTCTGGGTCAGGAAGTTCTCCTGGAGTGGGAAATGGCAACCCGCTCCAGTATCCTTGCCTGGAGAATTCCATGGACAGAGGAGCTTGGGGTGCCACAGTCTCTGGGGTCACAAAGAGTTGGACACGACTGAGTGACTGTCACACACACAAAATGTTATCTAGGGCTCTCTGCTGATCTATCCAGATACCTTGAATAGCATCTAGCACGGAGAATGTCCAGTGGTCAGTGGATACTGATTGAATGAAGGAGTGCACATCCCACCAAGTGACTGAGGGGCGTCTGTCTCATGCCCTGTGCTCAGCCACTCAGTCGTGTCCAACTCTGTGACCCCATGGACTGTATTCCACTAGGCACCTCTGTCCATGGGATTCTCCAGGCAAGAATACTGGAGTGGGTGGCCATGCCCTCCTCCAGAGGATCTTCCCAACCCAGGGATCGAACCCAGGTCTCCAGCATTGCAGGTGGATTCTTGAATGTCTGAGCCACCAGGGAAACCACTCTCATGCCCTAAGAACGGGTATTTGCGAACTTAATTATTTCCTAAATTGATAAAAGAAAAATGATATGCTTTAACTTAAAAAAATTTGTTTATTGACTGTGCTGGATATTCCTTTGCTGTGTATGGGCTTTTCTCTAGTTGTGGCAAGTGGGGGCTTCTCATTGCATGTGGCTCCTCTTGTTGCAGAGCACAGGCTTCAGGTACACAAGCTTCAGTAGTTGTGGGACATTGGCTTAGTTACTCCACGACATGTGGAAACCTCCCAGACCAGGGACTGAACCCGTGTCCCCTGTGTTGGCAGGTGGATTCTTAACCAGTGGACCACCAGTGAACTCCTGCTTTGACTTATAAGAATCATTTTATATTATTTCTTAGATTGAACATGACTTTATATACTGATTCTGAGGGGCATCTATTTCTTCTGCCACCATTTGACTGTTCATGTGCTATTGCCCATTTTTCTCTTTTACTCATCTTTTATTATTCTTAATGTCAATCACCTGCTCGTTGGAGATAATTTTTGGCCATTTCTTTGTAAACTTCCTTGGTTTTTTTGATGGATGAAAATTTTGTCACAAATTCTACCATAATTTTTTTGTGATTTCTAGATTCTTTGTTTTCTAAGACTAACATTTAACTCCAAGATGATAAAAATACTCTTTGAGATTGTCCTCTAGATTATATTTGAAATATTTGATCCATTTGTAATTTGGGTGTCCAGTTAGACATTTAACTTTTCTTTTGAGGGATCTCTTGAAGGTTTTTGAATAGAAACTTTATGTGATGGGTTATTCTGGAAGACATGGTTTAGGTCCTGATTGCCACTCACTGGCAAAGGGTATGTCCTCCTGTAAAGTGGAGATAAGAGTAGGATCTGCTGATGGGGAAAGCATTAAGTGAGGTGACCTGTAAAGCACTTTACCATAGCTCATACCACAGTATTAGGCATGGTTAATACTACTAGGAACTGCTTCTGGTAATAATTTTTACTAATTATTATTTTGGGAAGCTTCAGGGGTTGGTGGTGGGAAGGATAGATTAAGGAAGGGGGAGACAAAATAAATAGATGTAATTTTTAGCAGCTAGTTTTATTAGGTGGGCTTCCCTGGTGGCTCAGCTGGTAAAGAATTGACCTGCAATGCATTAGACCTGGGTTCTATCCCTGTGTGGGAAGATCCTGTGGAGGAGAGCATGGCAATCCACTCCAGTATTCTTGCCTGGAGAATCCCCATAAACAGAGGAGCCTGGTGGGCTACAGTCCATGGGGTTGCAGAGAGTCAGATATGACTAAGCACAGCATAGCACAGTTTTAGGCAGGGTGAGAATCACTCAGGGTCTGACTATGATTATAGCAAACTTTATGTACAGTTAGAATTACTATCATATATTTTAGTAAATTGGTAAATCTTACAAAGTAATGAAATTTTAATGTAAGGATGACACTTTATAATTTTCTTCTGGTTAATGTATTATGACTTTGGGCAAATTGTTTATTAAGCATAATTGGGTTAGTGTTATCTGTCTTCCACAATCCTTGATCAAATCTGCTTCTGACTTGTAAGATCCTGATAGAAAGCTTTACAGTATTACTCTTAATCTAAATATTGCGGAAAAAAAAAAAGATTGAAAGACAACTTACTTGAAGTTGCTAAAGCACCAAAGTATGCATGAGTGCTCAGTTTGTGTCCAACTCTTTGTGACCCCATGGACTGTAGCCCACCAGGCTCCTCTATTCATGGTGTTTTCCAGGCATCAATGCTGGAGTGGATTGCCATTTGCTCCTCTGGGGCATCTTCCTGACTCAGGGATCGAACTCTGTCTCTTGTGTCTCCTGCATTGGCAGGCAGATTCTTTACCACTGTGCCACCTGAGAAACCAGTGGTTAAGAGTCCAAAGTTTTTTTATCTGTATGTAAAACAGTGAGCCTTTCCAGGTGGTGCTAGTGGCAAAGAATCTGCCTGCCAATGCAGAAAATGCAAGTGACATGGGTTTGATTCCTGGGTTGGGAAGATCCCCTGGAGTAGGAAATGACACCCCGCTGCAGCATTGTTGCCTGGGAAGTTCGATGGGCAGAGGAGCCCAGCAGGCTACAGTCCACGGGGCCACAGAAGCACTACAGCTGACCCTCTGTCGTTTGTTTTGCCAGGCTTCAGAGGCATCAAGATCATGCTCTGAGCATAGATTGTTCAGAGAGAACAGGCATGTACAGTTGACCCTTGAATAACATGGACCTGAACCATGCAGGTCCACTTATATGCAGAATTTTTCAATAAATACGGTACTGCGTAGTCAGCATGAAGTTGACTTGTTCTTGTGGACGGCAGATGTAGAGGGCAGCTGTGGTGCTTGATCTTCTGTGGGTCCCCTGGATACCAAGGGACGACTGTGAGTGTTTTTTTTTTTTTTTTTTTTTGATTCATCTTTAAAAAAAATGACAAGTATTTCACCCTGCAGTGCAGCAAAGCTCAGAGAAGTCAGCACATGTAGCTCTATAATCAGGTACCTAAGTCAGTAATGTGGTGGTCCACACATGTGCTGGCTTAATTAACTGCCTGGTGGAATAGGCAGTTTATACTGTACGGAAAGCATTCTCCATAGGATGTTATTCTTCATGACGTCAGATGGCCAGCATCTGTCATCTCACCTTCCTCTGGAAAGGGGAGAACTGAGCTCGTAGATAGCAGACTTCAGTACCAACTCGGAGATCTTTTGAGCATCTTTGTGTCTCTCTGCAGTTGGCTCCTATTACTGGCTCCTGTTGGCTCCTATTACTATGAATACCTTCCTCACCCCAGCTAGACTCACCCTCCTGGGCTTTTCTTCCTTTTGGGCCCCAGCCCATGGCCTGCCAGTTTCATTTTGACCCCATTGATGGCTTTCTGCTTAAAGTTGCTGTAATAATTATTATATAAATATTAATCAGGTGACCCTCAACCTATTATTTTGCTCTTATTGATTTCTTTTTCTCAGCATATAAAATGCACTAATTTAAAAGTACCTTTTTTCTGTTGGAACATTTTTATGAAATAAGTTTATTGAAACCCTTCATGTCCAGGTATCCTGGACAGTGTCCTGTGTTGTATGTGCCCAAATATAAGGTGAGGTTTTTTCCCTCCATAAAATGATCTCTTAGAGAAGAAGAGAGAGCTGGCTTATAGTCAGGGCCGTACAAAATCTCTTACAGAGAACTTTCTCTGCTTATTCATGTGCACAAAAGCGTGTGGAATGGGGAAACTGAAAGTATTCACATATAACGAAATTCATAATTTTAGAAATTATTGAGAGTTCCTTTGACAAAATTTTATTTTTTTTTTTAAAGGAGATGAAGTTTAGACTAGATTTAATTATCCCTTGAAGAAGGGTTAAAAACCTCACATTTGCAATTGATAGAATTTTAAAGAGTAGGTAAGTAGGTTTGTTGATGAAAAACCAATCAGCTTTACCCAGATTCTCAGTGATGGCATCTCATATATTCAAAACGGTGTTGCATCTCAACTGACCTGGAATTGAAAACAATCTATTCTAATTCTCAAGTGGCACTTGCGATGAGGAAGGATCTCACTCTGAAGAATTCAAATGGTCATGTGAAATGTGCAGATGGGGCAAAAACACTATCTGCATTAATGTATTTTACTTCATAGGTAATTCACAGTAAGTGTTTCTAACTAAATTGCAATTTAAATGTTAGAGGCAGTCATGAACATCTTAGTAACATCACTGACATTTGTTTGTATCATCAGCTGCCTGAACATCTATTTATTTTGCTTGGAAGAGAAAATGTTTCAGATCTTAACTTGGGCAAATAGGAGATCATTATATTTAGGACTGAAAGATGCTTGCTCATATATGGACTGTATTCTGTGTCATCCAAGGTTGTGAGCTCTCTGGGGAGAGATAGCATTACATTATGTACGTAGTTCTGTGCCGGGGACTCTAACATGCTGTTTCTTGGGAATGGAGCCTTCATTCCCAACTCCCAATGGAGCCCCAATTCAGGTGTTCTTCCTGCCAAAAGGTTTCTTGATGTCGTCTTCCTCCCCCTGGAGGAACTGACCACTTCCCCTACCTCTGCCCCATAGTCTAACCCGGTCCTGCACATAACTTTGTTGTAGACGCCTGTGGACAGAAATCACGTCCGATTTGTCTTAGATATTCAGAGCTGTGGATGCTCTGGGTTCATGGGTGCCTAGATGTTTATGGAAATGAGCTTGGATGACTACAGAGGAGCACAGGTTGACTTTCATGGCCCCAGTTCTTGTTCAGGGAACAGGTGGATTTAGGAAAAAGTTTTAAAGACACACATTGCTTTCTCAACTCTTATTTTGGCTCTCTGAATTTTATGGACCATTGTATTTCATAGTATTATTCATGATTGGGACTCAAGGAACTCAGTATAGGACTCCTTTAAAGCACATGTAAGTACACAGACCCAGTTTTAGACATGGACTTGAGGTGTTTGCTGGGGCTGGGTCACTGGTTTGAGTGGAAGTGCTTGTCCTTGTTGCCTGCATTGACACTGCATGCAGCTAGCAATGCTCTTTGCACCTGGCAGCTCTTTTTACCATCTTTTGAATTTCTGATTGGCATGGTCCTGTCTCTCTGGCTTTGTTCTGTGGTACAGGGTATGGGTACTAGGGGCTTCCCTGGTGGCTCAGCTGGTAAAGAATCCGTCTACAATGCAGGAGACCCTGGTTCAATCCCTGGGTTGGGAAGATCCCCTGGAGAAGGGGTAGGATAGTCACTCCAGCATTCTCGAGCTTCCCTGATGGCTCAGACAGTAAATAATCTGCTTGCAGTGCGGGAGACCTGGGTTTGATCCCTGGGTTGGGAAGATCCCCTGGAGGAGGACCCATTCCAGTATTCGTGCCTGGAGAGTCCCCATGGATAGAGGTGCCTGTTGGGCTACAATCCATAGGATCGCAAGGAGTCAGACATGACTGAGTGACTAAGCACAGCACACAAGATCGGGGAGAGGAAGAGAAGTGAGTGTTGTTGTGCTCTAGTGGACCATGCAAGTTAGGATTGCATAGAGCTAGAGAAGCACAGAAAACTCAGGCTTCTGTGCTTTGACTAACAAAGAAGTTATTATTGTTTTTAAAATTGAGCCTGACATGGATTATTCCCACAAAAAGCTAAAGAGTATGTAGGTAAGGTGAACAATTTCCATATATAGAAGACCAGAGCGGTTTCATTTCTGAGTATGGTGTTTTGTCCGATTGGCACCTACCGCTAAGCTGGGTGTCTACTTAGAAGCATTGCACTGAGATTTTCCTTGTTAGGAAACAAACTGAGGAAAGATGGATATTGTTATTTTTAATCAATGCCTGAGAATTTGAATTGTTCACTGAATCCTTACAGCAACTGTATTTACCACAATTTCTTCTTTTGTTTCAGCTTTATTTTGAGATGATTATAGAGTTCCACGTTGTAGGAAATCACACAAAGAAATCCTGTGTACTTTCACCAGTTCCCCTGTGGTAACGTTATTCATGACTGTGGTGGTGTGTCACAGCTGGGAGAGTGCCATCCACACCAGTAGCTGACCTTTGTCAGATTTCCCTGGTTTTACATGTGCTTATGCGTGTGTGTGTGGTGTGTATTTATTTGGTTCTATGCAGTTTCACCACATGTGTAGATTATCATTTCTTTTTCAACACGTGAGGGTAACAAGGCTTATATAAGTTATGTGAAATGCTTAAAGTGGAGACCTGGGGTTTGCATCTAGGACTGTTCGATCCAGATTTTTGCTTTTTTAGTAATAATAATGATGGATAACAGTCATAATCAGTAATACAATGGCTAAAACTTGCGTTACATGTGAAACATCAAGTATTTACCACGTGCCAGGACTGTTAAAGTGTATGAACTCATTTAATCCCCCCAAGAACTGTACCATATAAATTATATCAGAGTTGAATTTGTATCGTTCAGCTCTAATCATATTACTAAGGAATAGGTAATCATTTTTACTACTCCTGAAATCGGTAATAGAATAGTGAAATTCTACCTTCTTTTTACATAATTTCATAGTTTGAACCTATGACCTTAACCACTGATCTTGGTGGTTGTGTGTGTATGTGTGTGTATGTATTTGTATAAACTGAGACCTGTACATTGACTTAGGTTGAGATACCTTAAAAATATTTTTACTGAATTGTAAATAAGTGCTAGTTTAGGAAGGGTGCCAGGTTTTTATGGGAACAAATATAAACCACCAATACTTAAGAATGTAATTGGGAGAAGGTTTTATTTATTTACTTTTCCCTAGAGTATTTTAGATCGTTGTGGCCAAATACAGCCCCAGGAATGTTTCAATTTAATCAAATCTCAAGTTACATATCTCACTTCCAAAGTGGTACCAAATGCATTTGGTTGTGAGTTAATCACGTTATCAGAATATTATAATGCTTTAGGAAGATAACAGCTACACTGATCAGAAGGCCATAATTTACGAGTCTTTGCTGGTGGAATATCTTGTAAAGCTGTCTCTCTGATGAACAGCAGCACTTATTCAGACCAGAAATAACAACAGTCCCATGTGCTAGTAAATCCCAGGAGGTCTCGGTGTTTTTGTAGACAGCAGACAGAAATAAAAGGAATTTTGTCCTTTTTACCTCATGTAATCCCGCTGGAAAATGAAACATGTGCTCTGAGTTGATACTGACTTCTGCCAGGTCACCTCCCTGAAGAGTCCAGGCAAGCACTGTTGCAACAGTTCTTGGACAGGAGTTTGCCGGCCCCTGAACGCGATGGATGGTCTGCACAGCCCGCTCCCGGGACACTGTGCTACTGTCTGCTCGAGGGAGCTTCCAGCAAGAACATGCGTGACCTGCATCTGTTGCCTTGACTCTTCCCAAGGGCATCACATACCCTCAAATTAGAGCTGCATTTAGGCTAAGTGCTGCAGAGTTTGTTGTTGTTAAAAAGAGGGTGACTGCAAAGAATGCCGCACCAAGTACGATTTCTTCTGGCTTACTTTTTAGAACTTGACTTTGGATGTTCGATAATGCAAATGTTTTTGAAGCTATATATTATTAGGAACTGTTTGGAAACCACAAAACCTTTTTAATGGACCACGCTATCAATTTTCTGCTCTTCTAAAGAAGTTTTTCCTATTCATGACTCACTTCACTCTTTGGCTAACGTTGAGGGAAATGTAATAACGATTAAGGGAAGGAATGTATGCGTTTTCTTCTTTTCTTTTTTTTTTTTTTGAAAGCTTGTACATATTTTTTTTTTGTTTCGGGTTATGTAAACTTGGAGGACTGTAAAATGTTGACCACCGCAGGAGGTAAAAACAGGCCTGCCATACATACATCTTTAGAATTTAAAAATCCAAAAGCTTCTTTTGTTTCTTTGGAGAAGAGTTTTGCTTGATGGCCCAGAATACAGATCCAGTAAAAACGACATGTTCCAGCCGTCAGTTACACACACCTTAAGCGAAATTAATGAGATCACTCTGAGATTACACTTTGTGTTTTATTTTCGTTTTATAGGTCTGTATGAGCTGTTGGTGGCTCTGCCAGCCCAGCTGCAGCCACATGTGGACAGCCAGGAAGACCTGACCTTCCTCTGGGATGTGTTTGGTGAAAAAAGCCTGCATTCACTAGTCAAGGTAAACCATGCTGATGTCAGATTTTTCTTTGCGGAAAAACATATGGAAAAATATTTTGAGCGCCATCCAGTAAACCAGAGATCAAATTATTGCCCTCCAAAAACAAAACAGCCTTGTTCCATTTCACTGACAGGCGTGGAAGTTGTTAAAAAAGATTCTACCAAAACTACATAGATGATTTCACTTAACGGTGGCGACCTGGCCATGCATACTAATGGAGCAAGCCTGTGCCTGCCCTTGTTTAGAAAAAGAATGTGAAATAGTCACAAGAAGGTTTAGACTCCTCATGGTCAACATTCATGAGCTGGAGTTTAACTTAAATAAATAAATGTTCGCAGCAAAAATTAGAAGGAATATATTTTCTGAGGTTAAGGATGGCAGCTGTTCAGTAGCCACATTAATTTAAAATAATTTCCTCTAACAAAGTCAAATGAAATTCTAGCAAGCTGTTTCTCTTCTTGGCCCAGCGCCACTGACATGGTATTTTGTGTATAAATACACTGACGCTAAATAGGAATAAAAAACAGTGTTCGGAGACCGGTTTCGCCAAGCGTCATACCCTGAAATGATCAACCACCAGAAATCAGATCTTGCCACACAGCAGTGCTGGGAGTGATCAGAAGTCTTAAAATAGTAAAACGAGAACAAGGAACTTACTGGAAAATATGCCACTCTTGCTTCTGGAAATATGAATTGCATTTTCTCCCATTTAACTCAAGCTGAAAGGAATTTAAAGTCTTACAGAGTCTGCAGGAGATAGAAACATATGCTTCAACAGTATCTGATCCTATACTTAATTCAGCTCCATCTGTTATGGTTGTCTGTTGTGATAAGAGGCTTTTTGACTCATGTATAGTATTTGGAAATGAGGCACCGTTGTTTCACAGGACAGGACAATTCTTACTGCATTTTTTTTTTTTTTTTTTTGTCAAGTTTGCTGAAATTTGTGTGCTTTAAGCCTAGCAATTCTCAAGAAATTAAAGTGTTGATCTGTGGCATTTTCCTAGCTTTACATTTAAAGAGTGCTTTATTGTGTGTGTTTAAAATTTATTTATTTTTTTTAGTTTTTGTATTATTGCCAAGATATCTTTGTATTCTAAATAATTTTAGGTAGTTTAGTTGCTCTCTTGGGATGTATTAGAAATGGTCTTGGGCTAATAATTGGTGCAGTTTATGACTTAGTGAGGCAATCATGAAAATACTCCTGTATTAAATGTTTGGAAGTTGGATAGTTATGGATTGTTTAGATTGACTTGGTGTCTTGATAGAAGGAATAAAACACATTTCAAATAGCACCATCACTTCTTAATCAGTAAACAAATATGCCCCCCAAACAACGGATGTGTATGTTTGTATTTATTTATACTGTGGCTACTATCTCAGTTTCCTTGCCTATAAAATGGAAATTATATTACCTATTGACGAGATTTTTTAAATTAAACTTTTTAGTTTGTATTGGAGAATAGCCGATTAACAATGCTGTGATAGTTTTGGGTGGACATCCAAGGGACTCAGCCACATATATGCATGTATCCATTCTCCCCCACACTCCCCTCCCGCCAGGCTGCCATATAATATTGACAGAGTTCCCTCTGCTACATAGTAGGACCTTGTTGATTATCCATTTTGAATGTAGCAGTGTGTACATGTCCATCCCAAACTCCTTAACTATCCCTTCCCTCCATCCTCCTGCCCCCTGCAACCGTAACTTTGTTCTCTAAGTCTGGGAGTCTGTATCTGTTTGACAAGGTTGCTTGTTGACAAAGAGTTTCAAATAAAATAGTGAAGATCTTAGTTCTTTTGGTAAATAGGTTAGGTGAATAAATTATTAAATTTAATTATCATAGCATATGAAGGACCAAAAAGAATTGGCAGAGATGGTGGTTATTTTTATTATTAAAAGAATAAAACTAAAGTGTTAGCAATTCTTAGTTACACTAGCTGTTGAGTTTTCAACACAAGTTGTTATTCAAAGTATGTGTCCATAATTAAGTGGCTAGGAAGCATACTGTTACCAATGCTATGCTATGCTATGCTAAGTCGCTTCAGTCGTGTCCGACTCTGTGCGACCCCATAGACGGCAGCCCACCAGGCTTCCTCGTCCCTGGGATTCTCCAGGCAAGAACACTGGAGTGGGTTGCCATTTCCTTCTCCAATGCATGAAAGTGAAAAGAGAAAGTGAAGTCGCTCAGTCATGTCCGACTCCTAGCGACCTCACGGACTGCAGCCTACCAGGCTCCTTCATCCGTGGGATTTTCCAAGCAAGAGTACTGGAGTGGGGTGCCATTGCCTTCTCCGATACCAATATCTGGTTTATAAAAACAATGTAACAACAAATAAATGGATGTTGCTAGTCTTTTAAATGGCATAATAACATGTGCCCTATTCCAAATGTTTTTCAGTAATTGCCATAAAATGTATTTTAAAAATGAGTTTTATTATGTATTTCTAGTATGTTCTCAGTTTCTTACTAGATGCGCCCCCCCCCCCCCCCCCCACCGCTTTTCTCATGCGCAGACTCAAGGTGTCCTTTGACTGACCCATTATGTTAGTTTTCAAGTAGGAAAACCTAGGATGCCTCCAGAAGGCCGGTCTCACGGGATCAGGAGCGTAGTTTAAACAGCTGGAACAATCTGCTTACCCGTCTTCCAAGAGCCTCTACTGCAGGCTGGAGGAGAGCAGGCTTCGGCTTCTATACATAAATCTCAGTAGAGCAAAAGGAATGTGTTTGAAAAGATTGGTTTTGTGTGCTTTGATGTTATGCTCTTTTGCCTGCAGTTGACGCTGTTGGTACATGATTTAGAACTGGGTGAATGGAAAACTTGATTTTATTCTAGCCCCCAATCTTCACAGTTCTCATCTTTTGGGTAAAAAAAGAAAGTGGTTGTTAAATTGTCTCGCAGTTTTAAATGCAGACGACTTGCGTATCTGATGTAAAATATACTTAAGAAGAGGCGGGTTTGGTGCTGGGGTCTGCAGCAAGTATGGCATGCCACCTTAAATTCTCGAGCTCCACTCTGAGGGGAATACTGTAGGTTGTGAGTTGTCATTGGAAGAGAACCATGATGATCCTGTACTGTAACTGAAGATTTTTTTAAAAGAAAAATTTCTAAATAGAAAAGTTGAATAATAAAAACCATGAATATGAGATTCCAAAAAGGGGTTAAGGTTAAATCAGAAGAAAGTTGATTTCGGGACTTCCCTGGCAGTCTAGTGGTTAAGACTCTGTGCTTTCAATGCAGGGGGCACGGGTTCAATTCCTGGTCAGGGACCTAAGATCCAACATACTGCATGGTATGGCCAAAAAATAAAAAATACATAAAAAAAGAAGAAAGATGGTACCTATTGAAGACCTTGGAAATATTCTATGTAAGAATGGAAATATCCTATCTAATGTGAGACTAGACAAGGACATCAGTTTCCACATTATCTAGTGAACGTGATGGATGCACAGAGACACATTTTGGATCCATGCTTTTGCAAATTTATAGACCCATGAAGCATGTTGTTTGTGCCTGAATCTCATTTCCAAATCTTATCTCTGATCCTTGTGTTTTTTCCTTTTGAAATTCCTTTACTTTAAATTTTATTTTATTCAGTTACATTGTACGTATTTTTATAATCTGGATTAAGTTCATTTTAAGCCAACAAGATGTGGCTTAAAGACTTACTTAACTATTAATTTTAAAGAAGATTGGTACTTCTCTTTCTTCAAGAAATTTTTGTTCTTATTTCACAATTGTGTTGGATTTCTAGGATAAGAATATAAAAATTTTAGTACCTTTTAAATAGCTGCCTGTGTTTTTTTTTCCCCTGCCTTTTCAAATAGTTGAATATTTGTATGAGGCAGGAAAAAAAAAGGTGGCAATCTGAATTTTATTCTTTTGGAGATTCTGAAGTTCAACAAAACACAACTATTATTTCCAAGGAAAATTTCCTGTTATGATTGCATTGTTTGTATTTGTGTGATTTCAGTCTTAAAGGAGTCATGGTAAAACTCTACCAGACCCTGATAACATTTAGTTACGTAGTTTTAATTTCTGATGCTTGACTGTTTTGTTTGTGCTGTCTTTGTTGAGGTCTCACTCTGTGCCAGACACTACGTAGGACACCAGGGATAAGCTTTCTAACAGAGCAGGTTTAGCCCCTTGTTTTATAGGGTCTTCAACCCTCCAGAGGACATGGTAATGGGGATTCCACGATGGCCCACAGTCTCAGGTTTTTGATATGCAGAAGGTGCATACCTCAGTGCTGGCCTCAGAGAGGCGCTGGAGGAGAATTGGTATTTTAAGCTAAAACTGCATGTTGAAGAAATCTTCTCTATGCCGAATTTGTTGAGTGTTTTTTTTTTTTTTTAATCATAAATGGATGTTGGATATTTTTTTCTTCAAGTGATTCTTTCACATCTACTGTTTTGATCATCAGATCAGATCAGATCAGTCGCTGAGTCGTGTCCGACTCTTTGCGACCCCATGAACCGCAGCACGCCAGGCCTCCCTATCCATCACCAGCTCCCGGAGGTCACTCAGACTCGCATCCATCGAGTCAGTGATGCCATCCAGCCATCTCATCCTCTGTCGTCCCCTTCTCCTCCTGCCCTCAATCCCTCCCAGCATCAGAGTCTTCTCCAATGAGTCAACTCTTCGCATGAGGTGGCCAAAATACTGGAGTTTCAGCTTTAGCATCATTCCTTCCAAAGAAATTCCAGGATTGATCTCCTTCAGAATGGACTGGTTGGATCTTCTTGCAGTCCAAGGGACTCTCAAGAGTCTTCTCCAACACCACAGTTCAAAAGCATCAATTCTTCGGCGCTCAGCCTTCTTCACAGTCCAGCTCTCACATCCATACATGACCACAGGAAAGACCATAGCCTTGACTAGGCGAACCTTTGTTGGTAAAGTAATGTCTCTGCTTTTGATCATATAGACTTCTTTATCCCGTTGCTATGGTGGATTACTTTATTCCTTCTGAATATTGAACCAAACTTTGCATTGCTGGGAAAGATCCCACTTGGTTTTGGTGTATAGTTCCTGTTATCCTTGGTTGGATTTGATTTGCTCATGTTTTGCAGAGGATTTTTACATCTCTGTTCATAAGAGATACTAGTCAGTAGTTTTCCTTTCTTGTAACATCTTTATCTGGTTTTTGTAGGAGGGTAATGCTTGGCATATAGTTAGGAAGTGCACTCTCTGCTTCTGTTTTTTTACTGGAAGAGTTTGTAGAATATTGGTAGGATTTTTCCCATAAATTCACCATTGAAACCATCTGGGCCTAGTGCTAGCTGTTTGGGAAAGTTATTAACTACTGATTTCTTTAGTAGATATAAGCCTATTTAGATCATCTATTTATTTTTGTGTGAGAGTTTTTGTCATTTGTATCTTTCAAGGAATTGGTGGAATCATGTAAGTTATCAAATTTGAGGGCATGGAATTGTTTATAATCTTTATCTTTTTAATGTCCTTGGGATCCATAATGATGACTCTTCTTTCATTTTTGATATTATTAGAAGTTTGTGCCTCATTTTCTTCTTTGTTAGCCTGGCTGTGGGTTCATCAATTTATCTTTTCAAAGAACCAGCTTTTGGTTTCATTGATTTTTTTTTCCCTGTTTCCTGTTTCAATTCTGTTGCTTTTTGCTTGTATTTTATTCTTTCTTTCTTTTTTTTTTCCCTTGCTCTGTTTCCTCTCGTTTCCTAAGGTAGAAGCTTAGAAAATTGATTTTAGTTCTGGTTTTTTTTTTTTTTTTTTTATGTTCAATGCCATGCTTTCCCTCTAACCACTACTTCTGCATCATTCCACAAATTTTGTTAAACCATATTTTCATTTATTGCAAAATGTTTAAAAAATTTATCTTGAAACTTCTCCCTTGGCCCATGTGTACTTTAGAATTGTTGGTTAGTTCCCAAACATGTGGAGATTTTACTGCTGTCTTTCTGTTATTGATTTCTCTTTTAACTCCATGTGACCTGAGAGCATATGCTATATGATTTCCATTTTGTTAAGGTGTATTATGGTTCAGAATGTGGTCTGTCTTGTTCTGTGTGAGCCTGAGAAGAATGTGTATTCTGCTGTTGTTGGATGAAGTATTTGATTAAGTTGGTTGATGGTGCTAAATACTGATTTTCTGCCTGCTGGATCTGTCAGTCACTGATAAAAGAGTTGGAGTTTTCTCGTACAAGTGGCTTTGTTCATTTCTCCTTGCAGTCTTATCAGTTTTGCATCATGTGTTTTGACACCGTCTTGTTAGATGCATACACACTGAGGGTTGTTATGTTTTTTTCAGAGGGTTGACCTCTTTTCATGATGTAATACCCTCCTTTATTGTTTACAGTTTACCTTGTTCTGCTCTCCACTTTGTCTGAAACTGATGTGGGTACTTCAGCTTTCTTTTGGTTAGTGTTAACGTGGTCTATATGGAGAAGGCAATGGCAACCCACTCCAGTACTCTTGCCTGGAGAATCCCATGGACGGAGGAGCCTGGTGGGCTGCAGTCTATGGGGTTGAGAAGAGTTGGGCACAACTGAGTGACTTCACCTTCACTTTTCACTTTCATGCATTAGAGAAGGAAATGGCAACCCACTCCAGTGTTCTTGCCTGGAGAATCCCAGGGACAAGGGAGCTTGGTGGGCTGCCATCTATGGGGTCGCACAGAGTTGGACACAACTGAAGTGACTTAGTAGCAGCAGTGTGGTCTATCTTTCTCTATTTCTTTCTTTTAATCAACCTATGTTTATACATATATTTGTCACCCAGGAGAGCTGGGTGCGTTCTATTTTTAAGATGGGTTCTTATAGACAATAGTTTCTTCCTTTTTTCAATCTATTCTCATAGTCTTTGCCTTTCAATTGATATATTTAGACCATTCATATTTAGAGTGCTTGTTGATATAACTAGTTATATTTGCCATGTCTGCCACTGATTTCTGTTCATAGCATTTGTTCTTTTTTTTTTTTTTTTTAAATTACCCTCTCTCTTCCTACTCTGCTTTTAGGTGAACATTTTATATGATTCCATGGATTGCTTCCTAACATATCAAAGGTTTTTTTAGTGCTTGCCATTATTGAGTTTGCTACATACATTAACAACTAATCTAGGTCTGTGCTGAAGTAACACTGTACCTTGTCACAGGTAGTTGCAGGTATCTTAGGAAGAATATTCTTAATTCCTTTTTCTACATCCTTTATGGCATTGCTGTCATTCCTGTCACTTATCCACATACTATCGTCACCCAATGCATTGCTATTATTATTTGAACAAAGAGTTGTCAGATCAATTAAGAGTAGGAAAAATAAAAGATTTTGTTTTACCTTTATTTACTCCTCCTCTGATGCTCTTCTTTTCTTGATGTATTTCTAGTGCCTGACCTATATCGCTTTCCTTGTCTCTTAAAGAATTTAACACTTGTTGTAAAGCAGGTCTACTGACCGCAGATTTCTTTTCAAGTTTGTGTGTTTATTTCTCCTTTACTTTCAAAGTACAGTTTCACTGGATACAGAATTCTAGAGTGGTGTTTTTTATTTTAAACACTTGAAATATTTTACTCCAGTTTCTCCTTGCTTACATAGTTTCTGATGAGTTGTCTGATGTTATTCTTGTCTTTGTCTTCTATAGGGAAGGTGTTTTTTCACTTGGAATTATTTCAATATTTCCTCTTTATTTTTGGATCTTGCAGTTTGAATATGGTATACCAAATGGTAGATTATTGGTCATTTATTCTGTTGGATATTTTCTTAGCTTCCTGGATCTGTGGTTTGGTGTTTTGTCATTAATTTTGGAGAATTCTCAGTCATTATTACTTCGAGTATTTCTTCTTTTTCTCTTTGTTACAAAAGATGTATGGAACATGTCCCACAGTTCTTGGATATGCTGTTCCTTTTTAAAAATTTCATCCCATTTCTCTTTGTGTTTCAGTTTGGGGAATTTCCATTAACATATTTTCAATCTTACTGATTCTTTCCTTGGCCTTGTCCAGTCTACTGACGAGCACATCAAAAGCATTCTTCATTTCTGTTATGGTGTTCCTTGTTTCTAGCATTCATTTTGATTCTGTCTTAGAGTTTCCATCTCTCTGCTTACATTTTCCATCTGTTCTTGCATGCTGTCCACTTTTTCCATTAGAGCTATTAGCCTATTAATCATGTGTATTTTAAATTCCCTATTTCATAGTTCCAACTTCTGTGTCAGAGTTGAGTCTTTTTCGGATCCTTGCTTTATCTCTTCAGACTGTGCTTTTATTGCCTATTATTATGCTCTGTGATTTTCTATTGAAAGTTGGACATGATGTATTGGGTAATATGTACTGAGGTGATGAGGCTTTACATGTGAGTTTTGGCGTTGACCTGGCTGTGTTTAATGTTTGCTGAAGGTCTCAGTACCCGAGACTCCAGTTTCCTTAATGTCTCTCTCACCCCCCAACCCTCACCCCCATGCCCATTCCCTTTGTCTTTCCTTAAGAATGCTCCTGGAGTCTGTATCTTTGGCTGTCTCAGTTATAACCCAGTGTTATTTTACTGGAGCCCTATTAATGATGGTGAGGTCTTGGAGAGAGGAATTGGTATATAATATTCTGATTAAATGTCAGTCCCTGGGATATGAGGACCTTCAAAAGCGTTTCTTAGCCTTTTTGTTTTCTTTCCTTTTTTCCCTTATTTGAGATGGGAAGGCCGGGAGGTGGGGATGTGGTTAAGTGTTCTTACTGCCCTTTCCCCAGGTCAAACACAGCTCTGATAAGTAAAGCCACTCTCTTGGAGGGATAACTCAGTTGGTAAAGAATCCTCCTGCAATGCAGGAGACCCTGGTTCAATTCCTCGGTTGGGAAGATCTGCTGGAGAAGGGATAGGCTACCCACTCCAGTATTCTTGGGCTTTCCTCATGGCTCAGCTGGTGAAGAATTTGCCTGCAATGCAGGAGACCTGGGTTCGATCCCTGGGTTGGGAAGATCTCTTGGAGAAGGGAAAGGCTACGCACTCCAGTATTTTGGCCTGGAGAATTCCATGGACTGTAGTCCATGGGGCTGCAAAGAGTCTGACATGACTGAGCGGCTTTCACTTTCACTCGGAGGGAAGTGGCTTCCCAGGTGGTGCTAGAGATAAAGAACCCACCGGCCAGTGCAGGAGACGAAGAGACATGGGTTCAATTCCTGGGTTGGGAGTATCCCCTGGAAGAGAGCATGGCAACCCACTCCAGTATTCTTGCCTGGAGAATCCTTTGGACAGAGGAGCATGGTGGGCTACAGTCCACAGGGTCGCAAAGCAACTGAAGCAACTTAGCATGTATGCATGCTTGGAGGGGAGAGAGCTTTTGGCCTTTGTATTGCAAAATGGTTACTTTTCTCCTTCCCCTGCTTGAAACACTAGGGGATTTTTCTCCTGTTTTCACCATGAGAACTTGGTAGGGCTTTTTTTTTTTTTTTGGAGGGGGCGGGGTTGGTAGAGCTCTTTGAGGAAAGTGCAAGGTTCTCCTCCAAGACTGAGTCCCTCAGACTAGTTACCTTTGCCCAGCATTAATTTGTCAAAATGACCGGTTAAGGGTTCCTGCAAGTTTCTGGCTCCAGCAGTTTCTACCCCTGCTAAGTTGATTTCAGCCATGATTTTCCCTCCCAATTTCAAGTGACAGTTTGTCCTGCAAGTTCTTTTCTCTTCACATGTCTGAGCTGAAACCAGACATCTTCCTTTGCCCTCTTTTTAATTTGGCTGTGATTTCATTATTGATTTGCAAGAGTTCTTTATTTTGGATAATTGCTTCTTACCAAATTATAATTGAAAATATTTAATTTCTTTTCTTAAAGATGTCCTGCAGTTTTATTTTTAATGAAACACATGATGTCATGGGCAGGGTAGTTGACACGTGGAAGCAAGGTATGAGGGATAACTTAGCCGCAGTTTATTTTCCATTTCCGTATGAATGTGAATTCGTGGAGTCTTTAATGCTTGTGAAGTTAGGTAGGATTTTAAAAGTGAAAACCTTACTCTTGAGTCTGAAAATAAGTCTTGAGCAGATGCTCAGAAAGCAACCTGTGAATGAGAATGTACTTTAAAAATTTTATATCTCCAACCTGGAAACTTCAGGAAATGAAAAACCAGCTTGAAGGTAAAGCTTGATCTTAATCTTCCAATAATTCCAGTTTTCTTAATCATTAGCACCATGAGACTTGCCTGGAAAGTAGTTATTTCCAGGATAATTGATATAGTCGAGCCATAAAGGAGAGAGACAGATAATTTTATTGGGTAGTGGTTTTATAATCATGCAGGCACTCCACGTTCTTCTCTTCTTTTCATCTAGAAGCAATGGAAAGCATCATATGGGGCTGGGGAAGGTGATATTTACACGGTAGTAAATCAGCTTCAAGGCTGAAAGGCTATTTTACAAGAAGCTTGCTGGTCCCAGCTCTTTAGAAACAAATTGTGCTGTTTTGGAGGGGAGAGGGGGTTGTGGGGTTCAGAGAGAAAGCCCGGTGGGGAGGTTATGTTACTTGCCTCTGCAATCCCATTTGCCTTGGTGGGAGGAAAAGGAAAAGGCAGTCAGACATTGCGAATGATCCCCCAGCTGACGGAGGGGAGAGCTGGGTGTCAGCAGCTGGTAACGCTCCTCGGCCAATCAAAGGTAATTGTTTGGCCAGCTCTGTTGGAGGAGCCAGACGAAGTTATTTCTTACGTTATAGTTTACATTTTTTCAGGCACAGAAACATGTAAAGCCTGCTGAAGATATGAATTCCTGAGACCCTGAGTAAATTGTTGCCTTTGTAATTCACACTCTCAAAACAGAGGCCATATGTAACCCTTCTTAGAGATTCGCTCAGAACTGGGGATGGGGGAACTAGGGGACCAGGACTGTGGGTACTTGATGGAGTTGCATCCTCCTGCTGGGTGTGTGTTTCACATCATGGAATAGCACCTTTTGAAAGTTGCTGTGAGATTTAGATATTCATTTGAATATGCTTCGCTTTAGAGCAGTCACCTTAATTTGCATATATTCATAATTGACTAACAGGGAGTCTGTTTACTCCATACACACACATGTGTGGAGTATCCTACCTGATTTAAAGAGCAGTTCATTCCCTATTACTCAGCCATAGAATGGAATGAAATTGAGTCATTTGTAGAGATCTAGATGGAGAATCCCAGGGACAGGGGAGCCTGGGGGGTGGGGTCGCACAGAGTTGGACATGACTGAGGCGACTTAGCAGCAGCAGCAGCAGATGGACTAAGAGACTCATACAGAGGGAAGTAAGTCACAAAGAAAAATAAATATTGTATGTTAACACATACATATGGGATCTAGAAAAATGGTACTATGAACTTATTTGCAGGGCAGAAATAGAGATGCAGACGTAGAGAACAAACTTATGGACATAGTGGGAGAAGGAGAGGGTGGGATGAATTGAGAGAGTAGCATTGAAATACATACATTACCTTGTGTAAAATAGCCACTGGGAAGCTGCTATATAACACAGGAGACTCGGCTCGATGCTCTGTGATGACCTAGAGTGGTATGATGGAGGGGGCATGGGAGGGAGGCTTAAGAGGGAGGGGGAGATATATATATATATATATATATATATATATATATATATGCACACACGTACATACAGTTGATTCACTTTGCTGTACAGCAGAAACTCAGAAACATAACTTTGTAAAGCAATTATATTCCAATAAAATAGTAAAAAAGAAAAGAACAATGTATTCCTTAGAATGGGTAGAGGCAGGAAACCAGTAATCCTCTCACTTCCCTTGTGGAGGTGATTCCTGTTATTCTCCAGTTCCAGAGAATACATGGAACTTCTCTGGATTTTCTACCTAGCAGTGGGGTCCCTGGGCCAAGTTGTGCATCCCCCTTCATTAGGTTCTGCTGAGTTGTTCTGTAGGTGTGGCTGGACATACCCAGCAAGGGAATGGTTGGCTCGGAATTGTATGTTTGCAGTTCTGGTGTCTGGATCGGCTCTCGTTTCCATCCCAATCCCTGGACTGTGGTGTTTTTGGAGACTTCACCTTAAGGCAAGGGCGGGCATTTGTTCGTGTCCTGTTCCTAGGGTGCTGTTGGGCCATGAGTGTGGTCCTCCTGCTCTGAATTGGTTCTCAAAGTACGGTGACTGTAGATGGTTGTGGACCCAGAGAGGAAAAGGGAGGGGCCTGTTCCTCGGGGCCCCGATGGGGTGGCAGGAGTCATTTCGAGCTAGGTCCTCGCCTCTCTGGGCTGTGTTGGAAGGTGTGCAGGAACACATGTGCTGTTCACAGAAGACTCAAGATTGAGGTGGAATTTCATATAACAGATTTAGAGATGCTTTTGTGGGCTGCTTGGAGACCTAGCTGCCATTTAAAACAGTGTTTCTAGAATTTTCTTTCCTACCCTATGGACTTCAGCATGCCAGGCCTCTCTGTCCCTCACCATCTCCCGAAGTTTGCCCAAGTTCATATCCATTGCACCAGTGATGCTATCCAGCCATCTTATCCTCTGACGCCCTCTTTTCCTTCTGTCGTCAATCTTTCCCAGCATCAGGGACTTTTCCAATGAGTCCTAGATTTTTGTAGTTTCTAGCATGTGTCTCCAAATCTTAAAAAAAAAAAAAAAATTAGAAGCAGAAGTAAACTTTTGGTGTAAACTCCATTTGATCTGGAGGGAGGGATTGGATAATATTCCCTGGAGTTTAGTTTGGTGCATCAGGCATTCAGCTCATAATCATTAAGTGAATGAGTGGGTTCCCTATGTGGCTGAACAGGTAATTTCTAGAGGGAGGAATCTTGGGAGCTGCAGGGACAGCTTTGGTTATTCAGATTACCTTTGGACTTTTGTCTGCCTCTTTTTTTCTCTAACTCTTGCAGTCATTTCATTCTTCTTGTGTTCATCTAGCTGTCTTGTGAGCAGTCATGGAGTTTTGGGGATACTGAGGAGTGTTCCGTGTCCACTCTTGCCCTTCATGTGGACACATGTCTGCAGTAGTGGCTCAAGAGCTGGGACGCTGGAGCCACATTGCTGGGTCTCAGATCCTGGCTGTGCCAAGAACATGTACCAACAGTAACAGTCATGGTGTTTTACTTCAGAGTGTCTCATTTTCCTTATGTATTAAGTGGAGACAATAGTAGTTGTGAGGACTGAATGAATGACTATATGAAACATGCTTTAAATGGTCTGGTACATAAGTCGCTGTGGTTGTTATCATCTTAAACCTCCCGCATTTCTTTCTGTTATGTTCAGTGCTTATCCCAGAATTTACACTATTTTCTTTTCACCATCCCTTTGGCTACAGTTCTGCGTTTTTCACGATGATGCTGTCTTGCCTTAATAAACTTTTGTTCTTGCCTTTTTACTTCCTTGCTCTCATTCTGTGAAATTGCAGTGGAAATTAATATAGTCTATGATTTGAAATTCTTGAAAAAGTTCTTGAGTTGGCTAAATGTGTTTTCTAACTTTTCCTTCACTTTAAAAGTGTCATAGAATATTTGGGGCATGAGAAAAGGCAGAACCACAGCTTGAATACCTGCATATTCACCACACAGCTTAAGAAAGAAAACACTGCAGATTCAGTTGAAGCCTGAGTGTCCCCCTTATTTCTGTCGTTTTTCCTCACCTGCCAGAGGTCACCTTATCTTGAATTTCTCTTCTGGAAAAATACGAAATATTACTTTGTGTGTTTGAAAATTTTTTATACTTAGAATGATAGTCAACAACTTTCTGTATTTTTGTTGTTTAACATTTTGCTCTATATTTTGAGATGTATTTATGGTGATACAGATAACTCTGATTCAGTAATTTCCATGGCTGTATGGCATTCTTTGACTTAATTACAAATTGTTTATTCTCCTGGTGATGGCTGCTTACTTGGAAAGGTGTCCTTCACATTCAAGATGCCTTCACTTGGAAACCAGTGTTGTCTCCATATCACTTGGAGCAAACGGAACTTGGGCAAACGTTGGGAGAGGGTGAGGGACAGGAAGGCCTGGCCTGCTGCAGTCCATGGGGTTGCAAAGAGTCAGACATGAGTGGGCGACTGAACTAGAGTCCTCTGGTGCAGACAGGAGATGCTGCTCTAGAGTGGGCGCATCTCACACTTTTTAGTATTACCAGGTTACTCTTTTAAGCTTGTTTCCTGTTACACTCCCACCAGCAGAAGCAGAGTCTCCATTGCTGTATGTCTGTGTTAACGCTTGGAATTAAGTTTTGCCAACGGTCAATCTGAAATATTGTCCGCTTATTTTAGTTTCTACTCATCTGAATACTTGAGATTGAGCTATTCCAGTTTCCTTTCTATGCCTTTTTATATATCTTTTGCCTGATTCTCTTTTGTTATGTGTCTTCATCTGGTTGATTTGTGGGAACTACTTCATATCTGGTTGATTTGTGGGAACTACTTCATATATCCGGGGAAGGCAATGGCACCCCACCCCAGTACTCTTGCCTGGAAAATCCCATGGACGGAGGAGCCTGGTAGGCTCCAGTCCATGGGGTCGCTAAGGGTCGGATACGACTGAGCGACTTCACTTTCACTTTTCACTTTCATGCATTGGAGAAAGAAATGGCAACCCACTCCAGTGTTCTTGCCTGGAGAATCCCAGGGACGGAGGAGCCTAGTGGGCTACCGTATATGGGATCGCACAGAGTCGGACACGACTGAAGTGACTTAGCAGACTTAGCAGACTTCATATATCTGATACTGGCTCTCTGTTTGTATGTGTTGTATCTTCTGGTCTGTGTTCCATTCACTTTTTATGATAGTTTATTGCATCCAAGCATACATTTGCACAGATTCTATTTGTCTTAAATGCAGAAGACAGAAGCATCTTGGACAGACCCACCATCTAGTACAGAATCCTCAGCTAGTGGGTCTAGGAGAGCATGCAGTAGGGTGTGAGGTGCTTCTCCCAAGACTGAGGTCTGAGTTATTTTTAAATGCTGATTCTGTGGCTGTTTGCACTGATCTAATATTGTAAGCATCTATGTAAAGTATTTTGGCACCTACTGTAGTTATGGGTATGGTGTTCATTGAAGCCAGTCCTTTCTGGCAGGAGCTGTGCATAATCCATCCTTGCATATTCCACGTGGCTTACAGGTGATGTAGATGTTGGGGGGAGGGTTGCTGTTGAGAGGGACTGGACAGGCTTCATCTTGCCCAGTTTGGTTTCCATTTATTTTACAAATACTCAGTGCCCGCTGAGGGCATAGTGACTTTTGCTCACATCCCGTTGAGTTTGTTTATTGCAATACTATGGTCCTTCATAAATAACTGATAATGTAGTTTGTTTTTTAAATCACTTTCCATTGGAATTCAAGTTGTATAAGTTGTGTCATCTTTGTTATAGATAGATGACAGTAAAGATGTTAATCTACCTGTTTTAAAATGAAAGGTACTGTTAATGTCTTTTATATTGTCAGTACAGATAGTAGGAATGAGAGGTGTTCTTTGGGGATCATGATTTGGATATTGTGTATGGATGATTTTATTTTTCTTTCCATCTTCACATAAAATATTTAGAAAATCTTTAACATTTTCAAATGAAGTACTTTCAAAGGTTTCAAAATATTATTTAAATTGCTCTGTTAGAATTTTTAAAACCAAGACTTTAATGCAATTTTATTATTAAAAAAAACCCTCAAAGTGAAATCATAGGCTTTTGTGTATATAAAATGTAATGAATTAATTTTAAATGATTTCACACTGAGTCACAGAAACATCCATCCTGCCATCTCTCCGTCGGTAATACTATTTGCAGGCACATGTGAGGTCACGTTGGCTGTGTCCCTTGATGTGGGCGAAAGACTTGTGGAGTCAATAAAATGTGAGTGGACGTGAGATGTGACTGCAGCTAGGAGCCCCGAGGAGCCGGGCTGTGGTTGCCTTGTCTCTGGCCATTGCTGGTTATGGGGGGTATGAGATACTGGGGCGCCCTCCGCTTGGCCTGGCCGGTGGGCATGTGAGCAGAGTCCCCAGGACTTGCAGTGTTAATGGGATTACAGGCCTCACTGTTAGAAGCTGCTAAGACTCAAGGGCTGGTTATCACCACAGGTTGCCCCACTCAGACCCGACAGAGGCCTTTGCTGTGTGGTGTTTCTCTATTTTTCACTTTCAGCTGGGTGATGTAGCGGTGAAGATAAATGCATGTTCACAGTGCAGGCTTCGCTTGAAGCTTGTTCCTTTAAGTGGTTGCTATTGATCTGACAGTTGTGCTATAAAAAGTTAGTGTTTGCAGGGCAGAAATAGAGACACAGACATAGAGAACAGATGTGTGGACATGGGGCACGGTGGGATGAATTGGGAGATTAGCAATGACATGTATATACACCACCATATGTAGCTTTCCACAGCTAGTGGAAAGCTGCTCTGTAGCCCAGAGGGCTCAGCCCGGTGCTCTGTGATAACCTAGAGGTCGGGGATGGGTCGGTGGGAGGGAGACTCAGGAGGGAGGGGGGATATATGAATATGTGTGGCTGATTCACTTTGTTGTACAGTGCAAACTAATACAACATTGTAAAGCAATTGTACTCCAGTAAAAATTTTTATATGGAAATGCAAAAAGAAAATGGTTAAAAGGGTAAATATTATGCATGTTTTACCACAGTAAAGAAGATGCGTAAAAAAAGTTAGAGTTTGTTTTCTGGTCAAAACTTAGTAATATTTTCTTTCTTGATAACACACGCATCTCCCTCCTAACTGCTATAGCAAGGCTTGAGTAAAGGAGACTGCCTTTTACAGTTTCACTGGCTTTTTGTGATGTTCCCCGTGCAGTAGGGTGTGCTGGCCTGGGTCGTCCATCTCTAACTTCATATTCTTTCTCATCATGACTGCTGCTGCTGCTAAGTCGCTTCAGTCATGTCCAACTCTGTGCGACCCCATAGACGGAAGCTCACCAGGCTCTCCTGTCGCTGGGATTCTCCAGGCAAGAACACTGGAGTGGGTTGCCATTTCCTTCTCCAATGCATGAAAGTGAAAAGTGAAAGTGAAGTCGCTCAGTTGTGTCCGACTCTCAGCGACCCCATGGACTGGAGCCCACCAGGCTCCTCCGTCCCTGGGATTCTCCAGGCAAAAGTACTGGGGTGGGGTGCCATTGCCTTCCCCGCTCATCATGACTGCATCTATGTTATTCTCACAGTTCCTTGTTTTATTACTAAATTTCATGAGATTGTTTTGGGTTCACAAGAGGACTTTCAAGATCAAAATATAAAATGTGTGTGTACATACCTACTTTCTGATAAAGATCTTTCCTAATTAAGAAATGGCCTTTAATATATCCAGTCATGGACTTTGCATGCAATTAGTGTTTCAGTAGTGCCTTCCTTTTCTTTTATACCTTGATAGAATAGCAGCTATAAGTGCTTTTTCCCCCTTATTTTCATTTCTGTGTTCAGTTCCGTTAGGAGCCAAATGGAACAGTTGTTAATTGTCAACTTAAAAAATACGCTGTATTTATACATTTCATTTGTTCAAGTTGGTATGTTTTAGATTATGCAGGTGATAAAAATTTGATTTTCACTACGTGATAAAGTTGACTTACATCTTTGGTTTCCAATTTGAGTAAATATTTGTGTGGTCACTATTGTGTGCCTACCAAGATCCGGATCATTGCCTTGCCCTGCTTTATGATCTTCTGTCCTTCCACTAGGTGGCGCTGGCTCCTTTAGGAAACCTAAAGTGTTCAAGGAACTTGCTGGTTGTTACTGAAGGATTACAAATAAAAAGAAGCAAATGCAGGCCAAAGCCGTATGAAAAACATGTGAAATTTCCTTATGTTCTGTAAAGAGCCATAGAACTTTGTGATAGAGATCGTTATTATTAGTAATATATTTCCAAGGAATATATTTCCAAGTGATTTTATTATATAGGTCCTTCGTATAAAAAGTACTTAAACATTTCTCATACTTGGTTTTAGGTGGGATTGGGATATGATGGCAAAAAATAGACATGGTGGTCTGTATTCCACGTGACTCTTGAAATGAATACTCAAATAATCACTTAAATATGGGTAAATTTTATAGCCATATACAAAGAGGTTTTTGGTACTTAAGAGTATGTAATAGGGTGGTAGGAGTATTTGCTCATGTTTGGGAAGGTTTTGCTGGGGAAGTGATTATTGGGCTAGTTGGGGGGGGGGGGGGGGAATGATGTCTAAGGGATGCTTAAGAACTAACTGGCTAAGAGTGGATTGAGGCAGGAATTTCACAAGGAGCATCACTGTGTTGGGGGTTCTCTGACTGCATCCCAGTGTTGTAGAGGGATCCATTAGGCCTTTTCAGTTTGGAGACTTTGTTCTTCAGTTCTTATGCCTTGGATAGTTTCCTTTCCTCAGGTCTTTTGCATCTTTCTGGAAGTCATTTTAGCTATGTACTGGTCTTTCTTGATTAGCAGTCTGATTTTTTTCCCTTCTGCTCTTGCTTTCTGAAAGATATCCTCAACTTTTACTTTCCATCTTTCTATTTAATTGTAAAAAATATGCTGTTAAAATTGTAATTCCAAATATGTTTGCGTGTGTGTCTGTGTCGCTGTTCCTATACTGTGGGTGCACTGTAGAATTAAGAATAATTAAAACAAAACACCCCACCTCTTAGGTATTGATTGCTTATTATGTGCCACGTGCTTTTCAAAGTTTTACGTACCTTGTTCTTCGAGTAACTCTGAGAGATGTGTACTAACTAGTCTTTATCCCTATTGTGAAGATTAGAACAACATACTGCTTTGAGGTTACACAAGCGGAGTTCTGGTCTGGAACCTGGGTTGGTTCAGTGAATTTAACATCTAGCTATTCTGCAGACTTAAATAGACATTTCTCCAAAGAAGACATATAGATGGCCAGTAAACACATGCAGAGATGCTCAGTATCACTAATTATTAGAGACAAGAAATGCAGACCGAAACCATGAAGTATCACCTCACACTAGTCAGAATGGCCATCTTCAAAAAGTCTACAGATAATAAATGCTGGAGAGGGTGTGGAGAAAGTGAAACCCTTCTACACTGTTGGTGGGAATGTAAATTGCTGCAGCTACTATGCAGAATAGTATGGCGGTTCCTTTAAAAACTAAAAATAGAGCTACCGTATGATCCAGCAATCACACTGCTGGGCATCTATCTGAAAAAGACAAAAATTCTAATATGAGAAGATATCTGTGCCCCAGTTGTTCATAGCAGCACTATTTACAACAGCCTAGACATGGAGAAGGCAATGGCACCCCACTCCAGTACTCTTGCCTGGAAAGTCCCACGGACGGAGGAGCCTGGTAGGCTGCAGTCCATGGGGTCGCTAAGAGTCGGACACGACTGAGTGACTTCACTTTCACTTTTCACTTTCATGCATTGGAGAGGGAAATGGCAACCCACTCCAGTGTTCTTGCCTGGAGAATCCCAGGGACGGAGGCTGGTGGGCTGCTGTCTGTGGGGTCTCACAGAGTCGGACACAACTGAAGTGACCTAGCCGCAGCAGACATGGAAGCAACCTGAATGTCCATTGACAGATAAATGGATTAAGAAGATGTAGAATATTATTGGGCCTCAAAAAAAAAAAAATATTGCCATTTGCAGTAACATGGATGGACCTCAAGATTATCATAAGTTCAGTAAGTCAGAAAGAGAAAGACTAACATGTGATATGACTTATATGTGGAATCTAAAATATGACACAAATGAACTTGTTTCCACATCAGAAACAGACTCACAAACATAGAAAACAAACAGGATAAGTGGTAGGGGAGGAACAAATACAGTGTTTGAAGTTAACAGAGACACACTACTATGTATAAAGTAAGCGAATAGCAAGGACCTTCTGTATAGCACAAGGAGCTATATTCAATATTTTATAATAACCTATAATGGAAAATAATCTTAAAGAATACACACACACACGTATAAAAGTGAATCACTTTGCGTTACACCTGAAACTTACACAATATTATAAATCAACTACAGTTCAATTTTAAAAATTAAGCTATTCTGCTGATTTATAGATACTCAGTGGAATGGTTTTGATTTTATTTTCAATTCTCTATTGTTTTATTAATAAATCCTTCTTTACTCTGGGACTTTATTTCTGTTGGTCTGCTCGGTGTTTGTCCTGTTGAAGGTTTCTGTCAGATGTCTGTTCATACTTGGTTATCTGCCTGTATTTAATAGTGAGGTGTTAAGAGGCTCATGGGAGGTTCTTGGTCTGGAACTGGTGGACTTGGAACAGTGGTTTTCAAATTGGGAGGGGAGTTGGAGAGAACAGAGGAGAAGGGGAGATTTTGCAATATTTGAAGACATTTTTGATCGTCAGGGTTTGAAGGGAAAGTGCTTCGGGCATTTAGTGGATAGAGGCCAGGGATGCTGCTAAGAAACTCAAGACAGGCTCCCATCACAAAGTATCATATCCAGCCTAACATATGAGTAGTGTCAAGGTGGAGAAACCCAGCTTTGGAGTGAAGGGAAGAAAAATTAGCTACTGTTGGTTGTGGAAGGTTGCATATTGCATAATGTAGAGGCCTTTCCCCCTGCAGTTTCCAGTGTTCGCATCATGGAAACCTGAGGTCTGCTGCCTGGGACTCAGTGTGGCTGGCTGCGTGGCACTCTGGGGAGGGGAAGGAGAAGACGCCCGTCAGGGTCCCACGCCTGGTGACTCTGAGCATCACAGTGGCCCTGGACCAGATTGGCTTCTTCTTGTACTGCTCCCAGTCCGTTCTAATTCCGTGTTGTGGCTTCCCTTTTCTATTAATAGAAATTCATTGTCTAGTCTTCTGACTGCCACATAACCACTATTTTTCATTTTTTTTTCTTAAAAACATCATTTTAGTGCATCTGAGGTTGGAGAAGAGATTCCTGTCTGGTGTAAATCACTAAACTGAGTAACCATAAATGTCACAGGCATTATTATTAATACTGCAATCCATCAGCTGCTTATACCAAAATTTATTCATTTTCTTAGAAGTTTTTCTTATCAAGTCCTAGGTTACTTTGAAATGCAGCTTATATTGGGGCCATGTGCTAGAGTCTTTCTTTTAACTTAAAAATTACTTCCCTGGCAGTCCAGTGGTTAAGACTTCATCTTCCAACGCAGGCGGTGTCTGTTTGATCCCTGCTTGGGGAGTTAAGATCTCACATACATCTTGGCCAAAAAAAAAAAAAAACCAAAACATAACAAACAGAAACAATATTGTAACAGATTTAATGAAGACTTTAAAAAAAATGGTCCACATCAAAAAAACCTTTAAAAAAATTTAAAACACTTTCAGAATATTGTTTTGGTAACTTAACATTGGCCAAAGTTAGTCAATAATCTTTTTTTATTTTTTAATGTTTCATTATGAACTTAAGGATTTAAAAAAAAATATTTGGTAGGTGTCAGTTCATCGTAGTCATTCCTTTTGAAGCTCCAGTCACCCTCTTCAGTTCGGCTCTTTGGTTTTTGACACCGTGGGCACTCCCTTGTTTTCGCGGGGGGGGAAAAAAAATAGAAGTAAGATGGCGAAGGATTAGGACGGGGAATACGCCCCACAAATATCAATGGGACATCTGGGGAGTAAATAAAACAGCTGGAGTGCTGGGGAGGAGGGACAAGAAAAGCAACTCACTGCCTCTAAAGGAGGTAGGAAAGAAAAGAAGGAGAGAGAAAAGAGGGAGGGGGACCTCTGTCCGGGGAAGGGAGTCAAAAGAGAAGTCCAAACACCAGGAAACACCCCGGGAATCGCGGAACGGGAAACACGGAGACATCATAACAGGGAGGAGAACAGTTGAGAATAGAACCCACAGACTGCGGGCCCTGGGTAACTCCGCAGCGGAAAAGCACGCGCAAACGCCCGCATCTGCCATTGGGGAGCCGGGGCGGGCAGGGAGACGACGGCCGTCCCACGCGGGACGCCCGCGCCGGCGCTCCCCAGAGGGACGCCCCCGCGGGACTCTCCCCCACGGACGCTCCCCCGCCGGCCACCCCGCGCAGGCGTGCCCCCGCCCGCGTGCCGGCGGCTCCCACGAGGGCCACCCCATCCCCCCCCCCACCCGCCCGCCCGCCATTCCCGTCGCCGACCCCTCCCCCTCTGCGGGCCTCAGCGCAGACTTCGTTCGCCTGATTGTCTGGAGTGCTGCCTAACTGGAGTAGTTTGGGCCGGCAATCCAGATTGTGCAGCGCCGACACACGAGTGGCGGGCTGCCAGAACACGGAACAGGAGAACAGAACAACAGAACAACCACAGAGAAAGGGGCCAAGAGAGAAATTAAGCCGGAACAAGGAACGCTAAAATGACGAACCCACAACAAAGAGAACTCAATTACTATCCCATCAATTTCCATAAAAAAAAACAAAATTTTTTTCCCTTTAATTTTTCAATCCCTAGTACAATCTCCACGTTAGAATAACTTGCGACCCTGTTTTTTTTTCCCGTCCTTGCTTCCTTCCTTCTTCACTGAACTGACTAGATCTGTCTCTCTCCTCACACTCCCTCCTTTATCCGACACCCGCTCCCCCCCAGGAATGAGAGAGTGGAATGAAAGAAAAGAAGGAGACAGAAAAGAGGACGGAGGTAACCGAGAACAGAGGAGCCTCAACTCCACGCACACAGAAGGAGACAACAAGCAGAGAACCAGCGAGCCCAGGACCAGCACAAGAGACACCAACCACCAGACACCAGCACGAGAAAGAGCCCACCCCAGAACGCCGGCACAAAGGACGAGAAAAGGAGCCAAGAAAAGAGGGGGAGGAAAAAGAGAAGAGAGAGAGGAAAAAAAAAAAGAGGAGAAAAAGAGAAGAGGGAGAAGAGAAGAAAAGGAGAAAAGGAGAGGAGAAGAAAAGAATAAAAGAAATGAGGACAACTCAGAGACCTCCAGGAAAAAGAAAACGAAAAGGAGAGAAAAGAAGACAAAAGAAAGAAGAAAGAAGAGGAAAAGAAAACTCAAAATGGGGAGGAAACACGCGACAGAGCCAACAGGAAACCAAGCACCCAGAAAACAAAAAAAAGAAAACAAAAGAAAAAAAAAAGAAAGGGAAACAAAAAACACACAAGGGAATTCCCATAAGGATAACAGCTGATCTCAATAGAAACTCTCCAAGCCAGGAGGGAATGGCAAGAATAGTGATGAAGAAAAGAACCTACAGCCCAGATTATTGTACCCAGCAGGATCTCATTAGAGGAGAAACAAAACCAGACAAGCAAAGTGAGAGAACAGCACCACCAAACCGCCCCAACAAACAAAGGAACCAGGCACAAAAGGCACCCAAAACAACAGCACGGGACAATTTATTACTAAATGTAAATGGTTAATGCCCCAACAAAAGACAGAGACTGGTGAATGGATACAAAAACAAGACCCCTCCATATGAATGAAACTAGAACACTCTAACACCATACACAAAAATAAACTCAAAATGGATAAAGAGTAAATGTAAGACCAGAAAAAAAACTCCTAGAGGAAAACATAGGCAAACACTCTCTGACTACATCACAGCAGATCCTCTATGACCCACCTCCCAGAATATGGAAATAAAATCAAAAATGAACAAATGGGACCTAATCAAATTAAAAAGCTTGCACAACAAAGGAAACTATAAGAAGGTGAAAAGACAGCCTCAGAATGGGAGAAAAAAAGCAAGAAGATGACAACAACACCAAAAAACAAGCAACTCACAGCCAATTCCAGAAAAAATAAATGACCCAATCAAAAAATGGGCCAAAGAACTCAATAGACATTTCTCCAAAGAAGACATACAGATGGCTAACAAACACATGAAAAGATGCTCAATATCACTCATTATCAGAGAAATGCAAATCAAAACCACTATGAGATACCATTTCACGCCAATCAGTATGGCTGCTATCCAAAAGTCCACAAGCAATAAATGCTGGAGAGGGTGGGGAGAGAGGGAAACCTTACTGTGGGGGGGAAAAAAAAAAACCCCGGGAAAAAGGGGACAAAAAAACGGGGAACGAAAAAAAAAAGAAAGGGGGGGAAAAAGAAAAAAAAAGGGGGGGGGGGGGGGGGGGGGAAGAGAGGAAGGAAGAAAAAAAAAAAAAAAAAAAAAAAAAAAAGAAAAAAAAAGAAAAAAAAAAAAAAGGGGGGGGGGGGGGGGGGGGGGGGATGAAAAAAAAAAAAAAAAAAAAAAAAAAAAAAAAGAATCTGCCTGCAGTGAGGGAGACCTGGGTTCGATCCCTGAGTCAGGAAGATCCCTGGAGAAGGGAATGGCAGCCCACTCCAGTATCCTGCCTGGAGACTCCCATGGACAGAAGAGTCTGACAGACTACAGTCCATGGGATCTCAAAGAGTCGGACACCACTGAGCAACTAACACTTATTTCCTTTAATGCCTACTAGGTGATCAGTGAGTTTATTTTCCATGTGTTCTCTCCCATCTCTTTCTAGTTTTTGGTGCTTGTATTTGACCCACATTTCAGGTCTGCTTTTTCATCCTTAGCCCCACCATTCATCTAGCGTTGGATCATTTGGTGACCAACAGTCTTTATCCTGAAGCTTCTGTAATTTTTTTAGAAATTCATTCCCTAGTAGCTTTCTCGTGGGCAGGACTCATGGGAACAGTTTTCCTAAAAGTTCTTGTGGTCTTTGTATTAATATTTGAGGGTCAGTTTGTCTGAAATGGAAATCTTGGGTATCTTAAGTATGTTCCCTCTTCAGCTCCTGGCATAGAGTGTTCCTGCCTGACTCTGATGCCAACATAACTTCTTTCCTTTATTTCTGTTTTTGTCTTGATGATTAAAGGATATTTTCCTTTTTATTTTTAAATTCTTAAAGAATCGTTCTCAGTGTTGGCTGTTAGTTTTCCCAAGTATTCACTTGCCCTTTTTATCACATGCTTTTATTTCATGGTAGTTTTTTAATCCCCAAAATACACCCCTCCTCATCTCTACTTCCTAAGGGCAAAATACTATTCTGACTTTAAACTTTAGGGTTCATTTTGGACTCCCCCTATGGCTCAAATGAAAGGCAAAAGATTTATACAATCTGAAGAGAAACCAGAATATATGCCAATGACTCAAGTGGTAAAGAATCTGCCTGTAGTGCCGGGGACACAGGAGACATGGGTTCGATTCCTGGGTCGGGAAGATCCCCTGGAGGAAGGCATGGCAACCCACTCCAGGAGTCTTGCCTGGGAAATCCCTTGGACAGAGGAGCCTGGCGGGCTTTAGTCCATGGGTTTGCAAAGAATTGAACGTGACTGAGCACACACACACTTGACTGTTCTTAGAAGTTTTCATGGGACTGCATGGTATGTAATTGTATCTCTGTGTCTGACTGTCTTTTACTTGAATGATGTTCATGTGGTTCAATTACGTTATAAGTGGATAGTTCATTTGCTTTTGTTGCTGAAGGATATTCTGTTTTGTAAGTACATTGCAGTTTATGGAGCTGTTGATGGACATTTTGACTGTTTCTGATTTAGACTTTGTGGATAAAGCTGCCATACAGGTCTTTGGTTTACTTGTGGATGTGTTGGGTGTGTGCAGTGAGGCATACACACACACACATTTCTTGGGTGTATGTGTTTAGTAACGGTTGTAACAGGCAACAGGGTCTTGTTCAAAGTGTTTGTTACTGTTGCTACCACACGCAGGGCAGTTGCAGCTGCCCCACACACATCCTGACCAACCATTGGTGTCGTAAGGGGTTCTGTTTCATTTTATTTTGTTTTTAAACTACCTGGAGGAGCCTGGTGGGCTGCAGTCTATGGGGTTGCTAAGAGTCGGACACAACTGAGCGACTTCACTTTCACTTTTTCGCTTTCATGCATTGGAGAAGGAAATGGCAACCCACTCCAGTTTTCTTGCCTGGAGAATCCCAGGGGCAGGAGAGCCTGGTGGGCTGACGTCTATGGGGTCACGCAGAGTCGGACACAACTGAAGTGACTTAGCAGCAGCAGTGGTATTTCAAGGGGTTTGAAATTTGAATTCCCAGCGATTTCTCAGGCGTTTGTTGGCCATTTGGGCATCCTTTCTGATGAAGTTAGGATCAGTTAAGATTGTTGGGTCTTCTGCCCAGTTTTCTCTGGTTTTGTGTGTTACAAATACCTCCTACCCTCTATGGTTTTTCTTCTAAATAGGGTCTTGGTGAACTGAAGTCCCCAGGAGTAACATAGCAGAGTTTATTCATCTTTCCCTCAGTGGTTAGTGCTTTTTGTATCCTACTTAGGAAAACCATGGGTACTTCAAGATCATGGAGATGCTTCCTGCTTCACTTGTAGATGGTTTATTATCTTACCCTCCACATTTAGATCTGCCATCTCTCTCGAGTTGATTTTGTGGTGTGGGGATGAGATAGGAATCCATTTAAGGAAAGGCTAGCCTCTCCCCACAGCTCTGCAGCACTAACTTCCTCATGAATCTTGTGTCCAGATATGCATGGTCTGTTTCTAGGTGCTCTCTCTTTTTCTGTCCTTCTGTCCTTACGTCAGTGTCATGCTGTCTTAAGTACAGGAAAACATGTTAGGGTTTTGACTGTTACTGTGTTGGATTCCTAGTTCAATTTGGGTAGAATAGATACCTTTACAGTACTGGATCTTATAATTCACACATATGGTCTGTCTTTTCACTTATTTAGGTTTTTAATTTCTCTTAGTAACACTTTATAATTTTAATTTACATCCTGCAAATCCTTCATTTGGAGAAGGAAATGGCAACCCACTGCAGTATTCTTGCTTGAAAAATCCCATGGACGGAGGAGCCTGGCAGGCTACAGTCCATGGGGTCGCAAAGAGTAGGACATGACTGAAGCAACTTCACTTAACTATCCATCATTAGTTTCTTTCTAGGTATTTAAAATATTATTTTTAATTGTTTGCTGCTGGTACATAGAAATGTATTGATGCAGTATAGTATCCTTGTATCCTGCAATTTGCTTAATTCACTTAGAAATTTGATTAATTTACTGTAGTTTCTTTGTTGTATTAATAGTGGCAGTTTTGTTTTTTCCATTATCATCCTTATGTTATCTATCCATCTATCGGTCATTTATTTTTCTGTGTATTTACCTCACGCTTTTCATTCCAGGACCTCTAGTAGCATTGTTAAATGGACATTATAGTAATGAGTCTTTCCCCATGAATTCTCTTTTCCACCTTTTTTCATTACTACTTGATCTAAATTTTGTTTATTCATTGTATTGTTTATTTCCCTTAACTGTAACTTTCCATGTCTCTTGGGTTGCTTCTCATTTAGTCTTCATGACGGAAAAATATGTGTCTCTCGTGTTCCAATTCTCTTCATATCATCCTGTTTTCTAATCATCTCTTTTCTGAGCCTTTTCTAATTCTGATCATGCTATTTTCTAATAGCTTCCAGTCTTTTCTTCATTTCCATTAACTCAGTTTGAAATGTTAGGCTAGGATTTTCATTTGCTTTTTGGTCATATTTTTCTGCCGTGCCTTCGTTGTGTCTCTGAATGTTATTCATTCTTTTTGTCTTTCTAATCTCTCTCCATGTTTTAGTGAAATGAATCTCTTTGTACCTTTAGAGGGTGGAGGGAGGTCAGCTGTGTGAGACTGGGTGATATTCAAGAGTAATTTTTCTAGATTTGTGCCTCCCATTGCTTCTTTGTCTGTTGCTGTGAAATGTGAATAATGATCAAAAAAGTTTTTCTCCACGTAGGTACCATTTTATTCCTTGTAGAATCTGCCCTCTCGGGCCCCTCCTGCACTGACTCGGAGCGCTCTCTGCCCTGTCCCTCCAGGCTTCTGTCTTGCTCACACTGCTTTTGTTTCCAGCATCTCTGGTCTCGCAGTCTCTCTTTTTGTGAGGGAACTTGTACTACCATCTTGCCTCCACTTGGCTTATATTTATTTTTTAAAAAAATCATTGAAACATTTTATGTCCTTTGAACCAAATCCAGTGATAGACAGTCTACAATGTGAGAAATCATAATGCTAATATAATTATTGAAACCATTAGAGGAACCGATCCCCGTGCAGTGTCAAGAATAGTACCAGGTTGCAGTAAGCATGCAGTGCTGGTTAGTCTTACAATTATTAGTAATAATTAGTAAATGCCATATTCATACACTCAACAAAGTAAATAAGCACTTGAATACAGTGTTAAAGTTGGTAGTGACTCAAAGAAAAATGTAGAGAATAGGACTAGTTTATTACTAGTCTGACTCATTCTTTGGCGAACATGTGTAATTAGATATACAAGGAGCAATCAGTATAATTGGTATAATTTCTATAACTCAGAAGACCCTTTTTAGGGGAATATTGCATTCCTTAATATTTTATTAGGTTTATTTTTCTCGTTTGGAACCTGATGAAAAGCATTATTTCATCTCAGCTGGAAAAGCAATTCTCTGCTACCTCTCGTTGGCAAGTATTTCATTATACCCACACTATCTAAGTTGGTATCACAGACTCTTGATACCTGAACAGTAGCTGCTTTGGCAGAAGTAGGAAGACAGCAGAAGTCTAGAATGAAATAAGATTTATACATGTGCTACCCAGAGGTTTTTAATCTTCCTATATAAATCAGAAGTGGGAGAGGATTGAATAATGTCTAGCCCTTTTTTTTTTTTTTTTTACAGTTTTTCATACAGTTCCAAGAGTATTCTTTTTTTTTTTTTTTTTAGTATTTCAAAATCACACATTTTACCTAGTGATATATTTATTTCTACTATATTAAAATTATCCATGGTGTGTTGAAGTCCCTAACTTACATTTTGGTAAAATATGCTCTTGAAATTCATTAGGACAGTTTGATTTGGTATCTTGCAACTTTAGGGAGCTGTGCTGCCAAGGTCTGTGACATCATTCTCTCTGTAGGCCAGTGAAAGTCCATTGCATCATCTGAGTCTGGCAGTCTGTGGAATCTGCAGAGATGTTAGCACATGCTCCCCTGTGCTGCCGGACAGTGATGACTTGGCCTTGGCAAAGCTACTGAGCATGTCCAGGGAAGGACTGCAATGATCTCGGGGACGGTGGAGCCACTGGGGTGGAAAGGAGTTTGGTGCTTGACGAACTGCATGAGACAGGGAGGCCAGCTCCTCTCCCTCTCTTGTTTCTCATGAGACCCTCTCTGGAACAGGACATGAGCAAGACGTAAGATGGGCCAGAAAGGAAAGACATTACAAAACTATCAAAAGTGTGCTCTGGAGAAAGACTGAACAAAAGTGCAGAAATGCAGTGCAAGTGTAGGATATCATAATTGAGACTTACATAGACCATGTGCAAGCGTTACTGACGATTTGTTTGTCTATGTGTTTAGTCGCTCAGCTGTGTCTGACTCTTTGCAACCCCATGGACTGTAGCCCACCAGGCTCCTCTGTGCATGGGATTCTCCAGGCAAGAATACTGGAGAGGGTTGCCATTTCCTTCTCCATTGTTTGTCTGCTGCTGCTAAGTCACTTTAGTTGTGTCCGACTCTGTGTGACCCCATAGACAGCAGCCCACCAGGCTCCCCTGTCCCTGGGATTCTCCAGGCAAGAACACTGGAGTGGGTTGCCATTTCCTTCTCCAATGCATGAAAGTGAAAAGTGAAAGTGAAGTTGCTCAGTCATATCCAACTCTTAGCAACCCCATGGACTGTAGCCCCCAGGCTCCTCCATCCATGGGATTTTCCAGGCAAGAGTACTGGGGTGGGGTGCCATTGCCTTCTCCTTGTTTGTCTGAGGATTCCATAAAATTCTTACTTCACCTGCCAAGTTGAAAATATGGTACGCTGAAAAAGTTTGGTCCCAAACATACTCTCTTAACCACAACCTGTTTGAAAACTTGAGTATACGTGTAGAGAAGACCCAGCTAAATTTTAGTTGCTCTTTCCATTGAGATGGCATATTTTGTACTTTTAAAAATCTCTGGCCTCATCTGAAGTGTTCTTGACTCCAAAGTTTGGCTTCCTTTGCTTATTGCCACCAACCCTACCCAGAATTTGTTTTTCTTCAGCTATTAAAATATAAAACCATAAGGAAAATAGACTTTTCCCACAGCTTAGGATTCTGAGGTTAAAAATAAAAAGAAGACAAGTTAGAGGTAGCAGGCACAAAAATTTCCCTGTCTTTCCTGCTTCTGGTTTTCATCAATTTCTCTTTTCTTTTGTTCACATCTATTCATTTTCTTTTTGGAGAAAATTGATTAAAAAGCAATTTAAAGCAACTGTAATTAATTGTAGGTAGTGAGTGGCTTGTCATTCCTTTCAACTGGTGTACTATAAACTCCAAGGAAGTATTGTGTTTATCTTTTATCCCTGAATATCCTTGGTCCTGGTGTGTCACATTGTGCTTAATCACTCAGTCGTGTCCGACTCTTTGTGACCCCATGGACTGTAGCCCGCCAGGCTCCTCTGTCCGTGGGGATTCTCTAGGCAAGAATACTGGGGTGGGTGGCCATGCCCTCCTCCAGGGAATCTTCGCCACCCAGGGATAAAACCTAGGTCTCATGCATTGCAGGCAGGTTCTTTACCATCTGAGCCACCAGGGAAGCCCACATTACTTGACATCTAGTACTTCACTTTCACTTTTCACTTTCATGCATTGGAGAAGGAAATGGCAACCCACTCCAGTATTCTTGCCTGGAGAATCCCAGGGATGGGGGACCCTGGTGGGCTTCCGTCTATGGGGTCGCACAGAGTCGGACACAACTGAAGCGACTTAGCAGCAGCAGCAGCAGCAGACACTTATTTATTTGTATTGTTGTATGTAGTGTGACACGGGCTCGTGGAGAGGATGTGAGAGCGGAGGAAGAAGGGAGCGCCAAGAATGATGGAACTGTGGTGGGAGAAGACCGAGAGTCCCGAGAGAAGATCCAACCAGTCCACAGGAGACCGGGGGGATGCTAGCACTCAGTAGGCCCCCATGAGAAGAGTGACAGGAGAAGACGAGCGGAGGGGGGGGGGGGGGGGGGGGGGGGGGCGAGGAGAGGGACACGACTCGAGGAGGAGGGGGGAGTGGGAGGACGGTGACTGATCTGATCTGATGTAGTGTGACATTCTTAGAATTTTTGTAACAGTTTATCGTTTGCAACCATTGTGGGATGCTGAAGTTGTTTAAATCAGTTCAGAGTGATTACGTTTTATTATGTAACTGTTACATAATGATGTCAGATCAAGCCAATCATTCCTAAAGGAAATAACCCTGAATACTCATTGGAAGGACTGATGCCAAAGCTAAAGCTCCAGTAGTTTGCCACCTGATGTGAAGAGCTGATTCACTGGAAAAACCCTGATGCTGGGAAAGATTGAAGGCCAAAGAGAAGAGGGCGGCAGAAGATAAAATGGTTAGACAGCATCACCGACTGTCTAATATCATCACAGTTCATCATGGACATGAACTTGAGCACACTCTGGGAGATAGTGGAGGACAGGGAAACCTGGTGTGCTACAGTCATGGGGTTGCAAAGAGTTGGACACGACTTAGTGTAGAACTTGGGTAGAAAACAAAACTTCTAAAAATGTAACTGTTGAATTAAAAGCCTAAGTGGATTTAATATCTTAGATTGTGAATTCGATACAACTAAAGAGAATTAGTGAACTTTAAAGCAGGTCTGAAGAATGAGGAGAGACTTGAGAGTGAGTGGCTATAAGTTTTCCAGAACTGAAGGAAACCATGATTTCACAGCTTAAGGGAGCACAGGGTATTCAATATATATCAGATCAGATCAGATCACTCACTCAGTCGTGTCCAACTCTTTGCAACCCCATGAATCGCAGCACGCCATGCCTCCCTATCCATCACCAGCTCCCGGAGGTCACTCAGACTCACATCCATCGAGTCAGTGATGCCATCCAGCCATCTCATCCTCTGTCGTCCCCTTCTCCTCTTGCCCTCAATCCCTCCCAGCATCAGAGTCTTCTCCAATGAGTTAACTCTTCGCATGAGGTGGCCAAAATACTGGAGTTTCAGCTTGAGCATCATTCCTTCCAAAGAAATCCCAGGGCTGATGTCCTTCAGAATGGACTGGTTGGATCTCCTTGCAGTCCAAGGGACTCTCAAGAGTCTTCTCCAACACCACAGTTCAAAAGCATCAGTTCTGCGGAACTCAGCCTTCTTCACAGTCCAGCTCTCACATACATACATGACCACAGGAAAGACCATAGGCTTGACTAGGACGAACCTTTGTTGGCAAAGTGATGTCTCTGCTTTTGAATATGCTATCTAGGTTAGTCATAACTTTCCTTCCAAGGAGTAAGCGTCTTTTAATTTCATGGCTGCAGTCACCATCTGCAGTGATTTTGGAGCCCAGAAAAAGAAAGTCTGACACTGTTTCCACTGTTTCCCCATCTATTTCCCATGTAGTGATGGGACCAGATGCCATGATCTTCGTTTTCTGAATGTTGAGCTTTAAGCCAACCTTTTCACTCTCCACTTTCACTTTCATCAAGAGGCTTTTTAGTTCCTCTTCACTTTCTGCCATAAGTAAGAGTGGTGTCATCTGCATATCTGAGGTTATTGATATTTCTCCCAGAAATCTTGATTCCAACTTGTGTTTCTTCCAGTCCAGCGTTTCTCATGATGTACTCTGCATATAAGTTAAACAAACAGGGTTACAATATACAGCCTTGACGTACTCCTTTTCCTATTTGGAACCAGTCTGTTGTTCCATGTCCAGTTCTAACTGTTGCTTCCTGACCTGCATACAAATTTCTCAAGAGGTAGATCAGGTGGTCTGGTATTCCCATCTCTTTCAAAATTTTCCACAGTTTATTGTGATCTGCACAGTCAAAGGCTTTGGCGTAGTCAATAAAGCAGAAATAGATGTTTTTCTGGAACTCTCTTGCCTTTTCCATGATCCAGAGGATGTTCGCAATTTGATCTCTGGTTCCTCTGCCTTTTGTAAAACCAGCTTGAACATCAGGAAGTTCACGGTTCACATATTGCTATATTATATATATAAAAGACATTTTAAAGTATCTCCATGTCTAGGTGCATTGTTGTGAAACCACAGAGCAATAAAGGAAAAGAGAAGAGTGTAAAAGGATCCAGAGAGAAAGGACTAAGAATGACAATTCGAGCATTAGCAAACTTCTCAAAATCAAAAAATATAAGCCAGAAGATAGTAATAACCTTCTGAGTACTGAAAGAAAAGTACTGTTAACCTAGACATACCTCTGCAGAATTATTTTCTAGAAATGAAGTGAATAAAAATGCTGTACAGTTGACAGTTGAACAATGTGGGTTTGAACTGTCTGGGTCCACTTACATTTATTATTTTTCAGTAATAAATGGTGCAGTCCTACAAGGTCCATGGTTGGTTGGCTCCAAGGATGCTGAGGGCACAATATAAGTTTTATGTGGATTAACTCCTTCATTTTTCAAGGGTCAGCAGTATAAGAGACACTGAGTAAGCTTGCTGACCTGAGGCTTACACTGAAGGAACAGCTAAGGGATGGATTCAGGGGGAGATGGAATTCCAGATGGAAGTGGGTGACTTGAGATGATGCAAGGTGTGATGATCAAATAAAAATGCCATCATATGTGTCCCTCTAAACAATATTATTTATGTAAAATGACTTCTGAAAGGTCAGACTTGGTTGTCTAAAATAAAGACAAAGCTAGAATACTGTGAGCATCATGTTTGGATCCAGTAGCATTTGAGTTGGGAGGGAAATGATAGAATTTAAAGGGTTTTAAAGTCCATGAAGTGTTCTGATGGTAATTAAGACAATGTTTCCCTTTATGTTAAAGGTGCATGGAAAAATGTAAGGTGACCCTACACATAATAGAGATGATAAGTTTCCAACCATTCGAGGGAGTGGGGTGGAAAAAGAAAAACAAGGGGAAAAAAAGAGCAACACAAGAAAATGAGGCAGTCAATACGAAAGAAATGCAAGAAAAAGAAAAGTAGTACAAAAAAAACAAGGAGATGTAAACATAAAGTTCATGCATATCAGTAGTCACAACAGGTACAAAAGTGACCTTGGGAGTTAGAAAAACCCACAGACTGTTAACAATATAATTTAGTCATATACTATTTGTAAGAAACATGCCTAAAACATAAAGTTCAAAGTAAAAAGGTGGAAAATGATTATTAGGACAAATACTGAACCAAAGTGGAGAAAGTTATAATGCTCTCAAGCAAAGTAGACGTTGAAATGAATGCCATTATAGTATTAGAGATGGAGAAGGTCATTATAAAATGATGAATTAACAACTATTCACTTCAAAACTGGTGTACGTGCAACAAAACTGCCTCAAAATGAATGAGCAAAAATGTATTAAACAGAGATAATTCAACAGATTCATTACAGTAGGATTTCAACACATAGGATGCATAATATAAATTGATTATATGTAAGTAAGTCTTGGTTGTTAAATCATGTCTGACTCTTTGTAACCTCTTGGACCCCTTTTGTGACCCCTGTCAGCCTCCTCTGTCCATGGGATTTTCCAGGCAAGAATTACTGGGGTGGGTTGCCATTTCCTTCCCCAGGAGATTGTCTCAACCCAGTGATCAAACCCACATCTCCTGAACTGGCAGGCAGGTTCTTTACCACTGAGCCTCCAGGGAAGCTGTAAGTCAGCTAGAGATGATTTAAAGTATATGGGAGGAGGTGTGTCAGTTATATGCAAATACTCTGCCATTTTATATTAAGGACTTGAGCATCTGAAGATTTTGTTATCTTTGGTGTCTGGAACTGTGTTCAGTCCCCATACTGAGGAATGATTGTATAGAGGAATGGGAGGAAACTTTCTTGTAGATATCTACCAAAGTTTATAAGAAATTCATATTCTTCAGGAGAAAAATTAGAACCATTCCTTTTAAAATCGGAATAAATGAAAAGTATTTTCTATGATCACTTAAATTTCTCTTGTAATGGAGATCCTAATCAAAGGTATAAGAGAAGGGGATGAAGGAGTGGGAAAAAGACACAAAGCTGTCATCCTTCACCAAGGATGCGATTGTCCCCACAGAGCCAACTCCTCTACAGACTGTTAGTAGAGAGGGTAGCACTGGGGGGCTGACTGCAAGGTGTACACAAAAATCAGTTGATTATAGTCTCCAGCAACCAACTGAAAATGAAATAGAGATTTTTTTTTTTTTACCCTGTTGACAATTGTAGCAAAAGCCACGTTACCAAAAAAGAAATACAACAAAAATGTTGGACTTATACACAAGAATTAGGGTTAGGTCAGCAAAAAAGACCAGGAGCTGACTGTGGCCAGACCATGAACTCCAGCCAAACAGAGAAAGAAGAAAGTAGGGAAAACCACTAAACCACAGGATGACCTAAACAAATCCAGAACAGAAGGAGAAAAGATTTAAGGGCAGGAAGATAGAGGCTGAGAACTAGGAAGAGGCGAAGAGGAGACAGGACAAGACCACCCAAGAAAAAGAAATGTAAAAAGAAAGCTGTTGGGAGGCCGCAAATAGCTGCAAAAAGAAGAGAAGGAAAAGAAAGGAGAAAAGGAAAGATATAAACATGAATGCAGAGTCAAAGAAAGAAGAAGAAGAAAGCCCCACGACAATGAAAGAGAAGAGGAAAAAAAGAATGGGAAAGACTAAGGATCTATCAAGAAAAAGAGAAAAAGGACACAGCAAAGATGGGCTCGATAAAGGAAGAAATGGTGTGGACCTAAGGAAGAGAAGATATAAGAAGAGGTGGAAGAAAAAGAAGAATGAAAAGAGCCAAAAAGAGGTGATCATGACCTAGAGAGACACCTGGAAGTGAAGTCAAGTGGGCAGAAAGCACATAGGAAAAAAGTGGAGGAGGAAAGGGAGCACGAAAGAGAGGGAAGTGGCAAAGCAGAAGGATCAGCAGTGGCAAAGAAAGGGACCCGATCCAAAGAAAGGGCAGAACCGAAATGCACACTACACGTAGTAAGTGCATCAAGCCAGCCAGAGGAAGGAATTAGAAGGGAAGGAGAGGAGGCACGTAAAAAGAGAAAACGAGAAGAGAAAATTAGAAGAAGAGAAGGAGAGAGGAGCGAAGGTACAAGAGAAAGAGAGAGAGGAAGGGAAAGAAAAACAAGAGATGACACCACCAGGAGAAGGAAGAGGAAAAAAGCGAGAAGGAAGGGGAGGAAAAGGTAGAAAGAGAAAGGATCGGTCCACACAAGGAAAGGAGAAGAAAAGTGTAGATTTTTCTGGCCAAAAATGAGAGGTGATGAGAAGAGGGGAAGGGACAAAGATAGCAAGAGAGACACACCTGAGGCGTAAGGTAGTGTATGTATGGAGTGAGAGTGGATGTGAAGAAGGGAGAAAGTGAAGTGTGTTGGAGAAGACAGAGTTTGGACTGCAAGGAGATCCAACAGTCAGAAGGAGAAGACCTGGGATTTTGGAGGGAATGATGCTCAAGCTGAAACTCCAGTATTTGGCCACCTCATGCGAAGAGTGACATGGAGAAGACCGATGGGGAGGGAGAGGGAGGAGGAGAAGGGGACGAAGAGGATGAGATGGTGGAGGATCGCGACGAGGATGTGAGGGGTGACCTCCGAGAGTGGTGATGGATAGGGAGGCCGGCGTGGGGTTCAGGGGTCGAAAGAGTCGGAAGACTGAGCGACTGATCTGATCTGATCTGATACACAAGAAATTATGAGCCTTTACTAAACCATTTTAGAGAAGATACAGCAGGTAGAGAGTGATGCCCTGTTCCTGTAGGAAGACTCAGAATTGTCAAGTTGCCATTTGTCTCCCCAGGGTCTTATAGCTTTAGTTTATATACACCAGCAAAGTGCCAACAAGAGCCAGCATCTCCTAATGCAGATAAGGGTGGGGGATGGTGGGGTGGTGGTACTTTTTCTACCAGGGATCAAGGTTTATCATGAAATCGCCATTGTGAAGATGGCCTGGCCTTGATAAGCATAGGGTAAAACCAAGGACACAGGAGTTCCTGGTTACAGACCTTCAAGTACAGGGTCACCGTGGTTTATCCACATTGAAAAAGAGTGGATTTGGATCTCTAACTCACTTCATAATGAAAACCAGTGTTCAGTGGATTATAGATCCAAAAGTGAGAAGCAAAACTTGAAAATCTTTGGGGGAGATGGGAGAGTATCATTCTATTTGTCATAAAAATAATGTGAAAATTTTGACTACATTAAAACTAAGAAATTTGGTTTGTCAAAGTAGCCCATAAATAATTGAAAAGACAAGCCACAAATTGAGAGTTATAATACTTTTTAAAAAATGTATTTACTTTTGATTGGAGGATAATTGCTTTATAGTATTGTGTTAGTTTCTGCCATATATCAACATGAATCAGGAATAAGTATATAATACTTAAAATTGGCAAAGATTTCACTTCCTGAAAATCTAAAGAACTACCTGTAAGAGGAATAAAAACAATTCAGTAGAAAATGGGTAAAAGCAACAGAAATCCATTGGACCAGGAGACATAGAAAATGTAATTATCAGTAAGCATGGCTTGCAAATTAATAGCTCAGTGAGGTAGCTGTTTGTTTACCCCATGAGACTGGCAAAAATTAAGACTCTTGTAAAAGGAAATATTGGTGGAATATGTGGATGAACACTTTGCTAGTGGGGGTGTAACTAAATACCACTATTTTAGAAAGCAATTTGACATTAACTCATCAAGTTAAAAATAATTATACTCTGTGACCCAGCAGTTCTGTGTGCCAGGAAATGTTTGCAGCGTTCTTAGCAGCAGCAGAACTTGAAATAACTCAGAAACCCATTAAAAGAGAACGGATAATAATTTGGGCTTTCTTTGTACAATGAAGTATTATGCAGCAGCAAAAAAATCTAGACGATGTACAACAAAACGGGTGCATTTTCAAAACATAATGTTGGATGTAGATGGAAAGTCCCAGAAAACTGCTTGCAGTCTGATATTATTTTGTGAGGCTCACAAACAAGCAAAACAGAGCATGAACATTGTATTAGGGAAACATTCGCATACAAGTTACAAGGAGTTTTTTTGTTTAAGAGAGAACATTTTGCTGGTTTGCTTGGAACATAAGGATCTTCAGGACCATGTGGGAAACTACATTCCAGTTCTAATTTATTTTGATTGGTCTGACAGGGTCAGTGCTTAGCAGAATGTTTGGAAGACATCATGCCCAGGTTCTTTTGTTTTTGATGTGATGCACTTTAGCTGCCTTTAAAATCTTTGTGACCACAGTCATCCTGTCCATATACTGTCGGACAGGGCTCATGTTCAGTGTAACCCAGTGGAACCATGTCTTCAGTGACTGCCCTTCTATGATTTTCATCATGAATTTGGTGTGTCTTCATTTATAAATACGCGAGTCCAGTCTGACAAGTAGAGATGGTTGGTTTGGCCAAGTTCCCCTTCTAAGCCTGGTGGTTGCTGGCTTCATAGGATGAATGGGCCTGAAGAGACCTCCCAACTTTTGGTCCTTTCAGACAAGCTGGGTGGTGGGGCCGGGGGATTTTTTAAGACCTAGGATGCTTTGTACTAAGTAAATTTCTGAGCAAATGCTGCAGTCCACTGCACTGATGCAGTTCCTAAGCCTCCTAAACCTGTACGTATTACTTTCTTATTGCTGCTGCAACAAATTACAACAATCTCGTTGGCTTAAAGGAACACAAATTTATTCTTTCACAGTCTGGAAGCCAGAAGTCTCACTGAGCTGAAATTAAGGTGTCCACGGGGTGGTTTCTTCTGGACCCTCGAGGGGTCCACCTTTTCCAGCTTTTAGGTGCGTTCTCTTCCCGGGGTCCTGTATCACATAGTTTTTTTCCTCTTTGCTTCCATCATCACATGGCCTTCTGTCTAATATTTCTGTGTCCCAGTTATATGGACCCTGTGATTACCCTGGGCCCACGTAAATGATCCAGGTTAATGTTCTATTTCAGTATCTGTAACTAGGGCTTCCCTGGTGGCTTGTGTGGGCATTTCAGTGGGATCCTGAGTAAAAGGGGTGATGAATTGGTAGACACAATTCACCATCTCTAAAATGGAAGCTCTTCTGTCCTGGAATTGGGATTGTTGATGTTTCCACGTGAAATATTAAGTTGATGAGAAAACAATTCTTTTGCTTTCACAGAGAGTTATCTTTGCGTCTCTTGAGATCTTGTTCATTCAGGTTTCATTGTTAAACAATGCTTTCTTTTAATTGATTTAAGGGGAAGCTCAACTCTATTTTTTAAAGTTCAGAGGTAAGATTTGACAGATTCAGCTCTGAAGATTGAATTGGATTATATTTTGAATTGTGACTTGGAATTTGGAGGCCTAAACCAAACCAGTAATTCTATTTTAACCTCTACCATTTAAAAATAATTAGATTTTATATTTATGTACCTTTTAGTATCTGAGATAGTTTTAAAGCTAGTATAAAGGCATAAAAGGTTTATAGCTTCATTTCCATAAAGATGTTTTCACATATACCCTTTCAGTTCTAAGGACTTAATAGAGTGAAAATTTGGAAAAATAATCTTAGAAAATTGAGGGTTCTTTTTTTTTATTAGAAATAAATTACATATACTTAAACTTACACTTTAAAAGTCTAGGACATTTAGCTTTGAGGTGGTTGGAAAATTTTGTTTTGGAACAAGATTAAAATGGTAATTTTGGTCTGAATTTCTCCAGCACACCCAGAGACCATCTCCGTATAAGCAAAGTCATTTTAAGTTTTTGTTTCTTATTGACCAAGAGGTATATTTGATTATTCATGCCTGCAAAGCCTCATGTATATTAGCAGCTTTGTTTTTCTGTTTAAAAATGCTTTTTCATAGAAAGACAAACATTTTAGTTAACTCTGCCAAGAATAAGAGAGGAGTGGTTAGCTGTGTCTTATATAAAACTTAGAGGAGGAAGAAAATGATGCCTTTTTTGTGGATGTGGTACACTTGCCGTTAATTTGCTACAGTTGCAAATACAATTATTTAAGGGCATTAAAATATTCTGGCTGTAATGGTAGTAGAACAAGCTAATGGCTTTTTATGTTATTAGAGAAAGCAGAAAAGTAGAAGAGCATTTTAGAATAGAGAAATGTGTAAAAATCAATAATATAAACTGAAAAACTTACATAAATGTGTGAGGGAAAGAACAGTTTTGAAACAGTGCAATAAATAAAAGAAGATGATAAGAGCAGTCTTGGGCCGATGCCAGAGGCACTTGGTCTGGGACACTGTTATAAATTGCATAGGTTTAAATGTACTAACATTTGCAGCAACAGGCCAGAGTGAAAGACATCAAATGTCAGGACTCTGACAAAAATGTGAATAATGAGACATTAAGGGATGGAGCCAACCTAAATTTCATGGAATGCTGAAACCTGTTGTGTGTCTCTGCTTAACTCTTTGCTGCTGCTAAGTCACTTCAGTCGTGTCCGACTCTTTGCGACCCCATGGACTGCAGCCTACCCGGCTCCTCCGTCCATGGGATTTTCCAGGCAAGAGTTTAACTCTTTAAAGTATACTTAGTCTTTTATTTGGCTTCCCTGGTGACTCAGTTGGTAATGCAGGAGATGCCGGTTCAATCCCTGGGTCAGGAAGATCCCCTGGAGAAGGGAATGGCAACTCGCTCCAGTATTCTTGTCTGGGAAATCCCACGGACAGAGGAGCCTGGCCGGCTACAGTCTATGGGGTCACAAGAGCCAGACACTACTTAGCAACTAAACCATCACCAGATCTTTCATTTAAAGCTTCTCATCACCACTTTTCAGACTTGGAACACATGGCTTTATAGAAAAGTACCACCTGGTTCTGAGAGTAATAGGTATCAGGAACCAACTTGGCTGCCAATGCAGGAGGTGCTGGAGACACATGTTCAGTCTTAGATTGAAATGATCCCCTGGAGAAGGGCATGACAACCCACTCCAGTATACTTGCCTGGAGAATCCCCATGGACAGAGAAGCCTGGTGGGCTAGTCTGCTGGGGTCGCAAAGAGTCGAACATGACTGAAGTGACTTTGCATGCACGCATGCACCACCTCATTCTGAGAGTAATAGGTATCAGAAACCCGGACCTGTGGTTTCACATCAAATGCTGGATTCCAAAGAAAATGTGAGTAAGGTAGAAAATATTAACATTCTTTTTCTAGAGTTGGAACAGTTCACTGTGGGTGGGACAGCCACAAAGAAATGTTAGCTTCTGCTTTCATTTACTGTCGATCAGTTCAGATCAGTTGCTCAGTCGTGTCCGACTCTGTGACCTCATGAATCGCAGCACGCCAGGCCTCCCTGTCCATCACCAATTCCCGGAGTTCGCTCAGACTCACATCCATAGAGTTAGTGATGCCATCCAGCATCTCATCCTCTCTCGTCCCCTTCTCTTGCCCCCAATCCCTCCCAGCATCAGAGTCTTTTCCAATGAGTCAACTCTTCGCATGAGGTGGCCAAAGTACTGGAGTTTCAGCTTTAGCATCATTCCTTCCAAAGAAATCCCAGGGCTGATCTCCTTCAGAATGGACTGGTTAGATCTCCTTGCAGTCCAAGGGACTCTCAAGAGTCTTCTCCAACACCACAGTTCAAAAACATCAGTTCTGCGGAACTCAGCCTTCTTCACAGTCCAACTCTCACATCCATACATGACCACTGGAAAAACCATAGCCTTGACCACACGAACCTTTGTTGGCAAAGTAATGTCTCTGCTTTTGAATATGCTGTCTAGGTTGATCGTAACTTTCCTTCCAAGGCACTCAGAATTTTATATAGTGGCAACTTGATTCTCAAAGTGTGGTCTGTGGAACCCTGAGAATCCTAGAGACTTTCAGGGGTCTGCAAGGTCAAAGCTGTTTTTGTAATAATATTATGATGTTATTTACTTTTTATCACCGGATTGGCATTTGCATTGGTGGTAAGAGTACCGGTGTGTCCACAGAAGTCGGGGTAGTGGTCCTATGTGGTCGTCATTACGTTCTAACTACTGCACACACACGGTAAGAAACAAATGTCAGTTTTATTTAAGAATGTGTTTGGTCAAGCAAAAAAAGATTAATTGCATTAAATTACGACTATGAAGGACGTGTCTTTCTACCCTCAAGCCCTTGTAACACAGAAGATGGGAGATGTACCCAGAAGCCCTTTGGATCAGAGCAGTTGTAGGATTGAGAACTAAACCAGCTGCCTTTTTCATAGGACACCATTTGCACCTCTCAGAATGACCAATATAGAAACTATATTCATTCAGATGAGGTGATGTTTGGAAAGCATTTTCTCAAATAATTGAAGTCAGCCTGTCACTTCAGGGATGGCAATTTACCATAGTGTTGCCAATGATAAAATTCAAGCTTTCAAAGAGTTGCTAGAATTTTGAAGACCTGTGTCGGCCAACACCATGAGATTGGTGGTTATATTAGTGAATATGATTCGGGTTGTTCCGTGAAATGTGTAAACATTTGGAAAACTTGTGTAACTCATTGAAGCACTGTTTTCCACATGAACAATGCCTAAAATCACAAAATTATACATGGACAGAGGGCCATGTGGAGGGCAGAGGAGATCCATAATTGTGATGGGATCTGGGAGGCTCATGGATATCGCCTCAGAGTTCACATTGCAGCTCAACCCTAAACACCTACCACCTGTAGCTGTCTCTCTGGCATTGAGTCCCAAGACTCTCCACAATCAGTGGAAATAATATGACTTCCTCCTTCCAGTTTATGTGAGGCCTGATTTTCTTCTTGTATTTCAACCAAAGTGACCTGTCCCAACACACTGAATGCAGAGGCACACTGGAGAATTCAGCTGCTTCAGCCAGAATGGAAAGATATTGATAAATTTGTAAAATGGTATAACTTCTTTCTAAAATTTTTATTCTGAAAATGTTTGCATTTTATGAAAAATGTTAACATAGTGGTTATTCTAAATTACTAAAAATTTAAAAATTCTTAGTTTTAATTTCACTGCTGCAAATATCAATGAAAAAGATCCACATAAGAATCTGCTTCGCATAAGAATCTGATGGTAAAGAATCTACCTGCAATGCAGGAGACCCAGGTTTGATCCCTGGGTGAGGAAGATCCCCTGGAGGAGGGAATGCAACCCACTCTAGTATTCTTGCCTGGAGAATTCCACGGACAAAGGAGCCTGGCAGGCTATAGTCCATGGGGTCTCAAAGAGTTGGACGTGACTGAGCAAGTAACACTTTCACTTTCAAGAACCCTTTGAGGTCCTCAGGGAATTTTAAGAGGACGAAGGCCATCTAATACAGAAAGTGTGAGATGGAAGTTGGTCGGAACCACTGTAATCAGCACATTGAACAGCTCAGTGCAAATAAATGGCAGTTTTAATTTTCCTCCAGTCCCTGTACCAAACTGTGTTACATTGAGACTAGCTTTTCTATCTCTTAAGCAAAATTTCTTTTAAAGTCTATAACTCCCAAGACCTTTTCAGGTATTAAAGGACCAGTTTAAGGCTCCCTTGTCATATCAGATTTATATCTCACCTCCTTCCTTCCCTAGGGCCAGCCAGGGGTAACCAGGCTGATGGGGTGGGGTGGGCAGTATGTCCTTCCATCCCCTCACCCCTCTATGCACACACACACACAACTCCCCACCCTCTCCCCTCCACCCCTCACCCTCATCTGTCTGTCTCTCTCTGTCTCCCCTTGGGAGAAGGCCTGGTTTACTCCTGGGAGATCAAGTTTGGGAGTAAAAAAAAAAAGAGGGGAGGGGAATGGGACACTGTTTTTTGCTCAGTTGTCCACATTGTTGCTGGTTTTCAGACTGACACACTTCCTGGCATGTGTATCTCTTTGTGTTAAGGACACAGAAGTTACATCTCTTCTGGGGCACAGTTGGTGTGATGATAACCTTTGCTGTGCAGTTGGCTGGGTTACCAGCAAGGCAGCTCAAGCTACTACGTTCAATGGGGGCCCCTTACCCACCCAGGGAATCCAAATGCCATTGTAGACTAAGCTAGAATGCCCCCACCACTCTAGATTTATCCTGCCATCTCTTCTCATTGCTCTCCATCCTCTGTTAGATTGACACAAAGGCTAAACCAACTAGTTGGTTGCCTGAGCTGGAGAGTATCTTTTCAGTATCTTTTGTTTTTTATCTTTGTACTTCATTCTCCACAAGGGATTCTCTTAGAGGATTGCTTCTGTAGGCTGAAGACCCTTTCCTAGTTTTCTCTTTTCCTGCCTTGATAAGACGATTTTGCTTTGTCTTCTTTTGTATAGAATTAAATCAGATCAGATCAGATCAGTCGCTCAGTTGTGTCCGACTCTTTGCAACCCCATGAACTGCAGCACGCCAGGCCTCCCTACGCTCTACATGCACACACAGGGAAGGGACAGATGGGACAGTAGCCATGGTTGATGGTTATATTTCAGTCACCTCTACAGCTCTCGACAGATACCTGTCTAGTCGTTGGATATTTTCTTAGACTGTGGACTTAACTGGCTTCCCAGGTAGCTTACAACACCTAGTAGTAAAGAACACACCTGCCATTGCAGGAGACATAAGAGATGGGGGTTTGATCCCTGGGTTGGGAAGATCCCCGGGAGAAGGGTGTGGCAACTCACTCCAGTATTCTTGCCAGGAGAATCTCATAGACAGGCCTGTCAGGCTACAGTCCATAAGATTGCAAAGAGTTGGACATGACTGAAGTGACTTAGCACGCACATGGACTTAGCACTTTTTCTTCAGCTATGGGCACTAGACATCAGTTTGGAGGCAAGAGGGAAAAAAAAAATCACACCATCCTTTTAAACTGTGATCTTAGAATGTTACTGGATAGCTGGGATTTCAAGATTCATAGATCCCTTTATCATGAATAATAATGATAACTTTTGAGCTTCTGTTTTATGAGGGGTATTGGACTAGGAGCAAAGGATATAGTAGGAACTCTGGGGACATTGCCCTTAGTTTATGGATTTCATTATCTCATGGGGACAGGTGCAAGCCAATAGAGAAATTGTCAGCGAATCTGAAATCTGGTAAGGGAGATGATCAAAAAAGGGGGGGGGAATATCAGGATAGATAGTGGGGGGTGCTAATTTGAGTGGGTGGGACCCTCAGGGGCTGTGTTTTTGTATAAGTAACATTTGAGCTGAGACCCAAAGCTGTGTGTGGGCACCCGCATAGCTCAGCAGCATAGCAGGCAGAGTGGATGCCCTGATGGAGGAGGAGGCCCGGGGGGTGAGGAACTAGCATAAGTCCCTGTGGTTGGCACTTGTTGGGGGCACAGCTCCAGCTGGAATCAGGTAGGGGCTGGGCCATGCAGGAGCCCAGCTACCTTGAATTTAAAGGTGCATTGGCAGCCTACCCTTAATCTCAAGTGCAGTGTCAAGGCATAGACAGATCTGAGTAAGGAAGTGACAACTAATTTATGATTGCTGGGTGTTTCTACTGTGAGTGAAGTCTGGACTCTTAACACTCGTTTTCCATATAGTCACGTTGGAATGTACTACACTCTCTTTTTACCAGATCCTAGCTCATTTCAAAACTATGCGCTTCCTCATCAACTTCAACAGAACTTGGGGTTGTGGGCAAAGGGTCTTTAAATTCCCATAGGGAGATGAGAGCCAACCATGATGGCTAGTTTGGTGTGGTCTCCGAAGTAATTCTGGTGGCGACTGTCCTTTTCCAAGAACCCTTCCATCTAGCAGTTAAACTCTTTTCTGTGTGAGGAGTTTGTCCTTTCTTCTCCCCAAAGACAGGACTTTCTCTTTTGGGAACAGGGCATCCAGAGTGATGCTTGCTTTACATGGGTCCTTTTTTCACATGAGGACAAATGTGCCCATTTACATTTTTCATCACAGACCACATTCTGCCAGGAAATCCCATGAGTCTTGTGCTCTCTCCACCATTTGCTACTTGCTGTGGTCAGATGTAACGTCTGCCTTTTCTGCGTTCACCCGGGCTTTCTTAACCCTTTGGCCACTGCCTTCATTCAAGCCCATTTATTCTTTTACTTTGTTTTTGAAGACATGTAGGGAAAGGCGATGGCATTTAATCAGAAACGTGTATTTTCTGCTTGTACCGAGGTGGTAATTTGCTTTGACGTTGTATCTTCAAGCATTAACTGTATCTTATGTGTGTGCGATGTGATATTGTCAAGGAGAAGCTAGTGTGTCCTCTCCTTGGAATGTTAGTGGAGGGTCTGAGGGAAAATCAGGACATACGCTATCATTTTGGGGGTATTTTCTGTTTTCTAGAGACAGCGTGAAGCTCTTTTAATGGTTACTTTAATTTTCACAATACTCCTATGTCATAGGTTTGAGGGCTTCCCAGGTGGCTTAGAGGTAACTAATCCACCTGCAATGCAGGAAACCCAGGTTTGATCCCTGACTGGGAAGATCCCTTAGAGAAGGAAATGGCAAGCCACTCACTCCAGTATTCTTGCCTGGGGAATGGACAGAGGAGCCTGGTGGGCTGCAGTTCATGGGGTCACAAAGAGTTGGACACCACTTTGCCACTAAACAACAACAATAGTGGGTACTATAGGTACTACTATTATGCTGTTCTGAAGGCTGGAAGTCCAGGGTCAATGCTGCAGCAGATTTGAGGTCTGGTGAGGGCCTGCTTCCTGGATTGTAAACATCCCTCATTTTGTTCTATGTCCTCCCCTGTGGACTGGGGAAGGACAGGGAGGGACCCTCTGGGGTCTCTTTTTATTAGAGCACTAACCTCTTTCAGGGGATCTCTGCTCTCCTGACCTGATCACCCCCTATAGACCCACCTTCTGGTAACATCACATTAGGGGGATAAGTGGCAGCATATGAAACATGAAGACTTTCTTTCAGAGCCGTAATGACAGTGCTTGCATGTTAACATGTAAACGCCAAGTAAGCCTAGAACATAATTATTGCTACTTGTATTCTAAGACCTGTCCCAGTTCCATGACCTTACATTACCCCATCTGCCATTTGCGATACCATCTTCCATCTCTCTGATGAACATTTAGCAGTTCCTGGCTTTTCAATTATTATTGAAATAACAAATCTTTTTTTTAATGGCAAATCTGATCATTTCACTATGAGGGGAAGAATGAATGAGGTATGTACAAATACTGGATGGTTTATATACTTCTGGAGTGAATAATTCAAGTTCAGTTTTTGTTGAATCACTAACACATTCCAAAGACACTTTAATGCCCTGGCTACTCCCTCTAGAATATTGTTCTGGGAACTAAAGGAATCCAATCTGCCGAGAAAGTTCTGGGAAGTAATTTCAAATAGAAGCGCTACATAGTCAACCAAAATCAAGTTTGTTGCTTTTTATAATTTATCTTAAGCCTAAAAACTGTTTTTTGGTATTTACAACCACTTTATCCCATGTCCCTTATAAGAATCTTTGTAGCAGTGTTGCTAGCATCCTGGCCTGAATTGCAGGCAAAGTAGCAAGGGCTCCCCTCTCCCCCTTCTATCTGTGTCCCAGGAATAGTTACAGCTCAAAGTGGTGTTTTTTAGCTGTGCTTGTAAGCACAAGCATTCTCATAATAAACTCATGTCACAGAGAACAACAGTCTGAAGACAGACGTAAGGATCTCTCCTTCAACCATCAAAAAGTTAATTCAAATTAAATGAACTATTCAGGTAGAAACACTGACCAAAATGGATCTCACTGGCCAAATGAACCTAATTACTCATGAAAGTTCAAATATAAAGGTTCCTAGAATCTCCTCCTAGAAGCAAAAAGTGATTTTTTTCCCCTCACTTTTCTAATAATATTACACAAGGGAACCGATGCTACCTTATTAGATGCCAGAATTAATTTACATTAAAATACTGACCCAGTCTTGTAATTCTTACAAGAAGTTCTCCGAAGTTCTGGGTAAGAATCGCAAGCTTTTAAAAAATACATTACTGAGCTTGTAAGAAAGAAAGGAAAATCACTTGTTTTAGAAATGAGGTGGAAATGGAATGCTCTACAGGTAACTGGCTGTTGAGCTTCTATTGTGTCTGTGATGAGGGGAATGGCCAGAGGTGGGGTAGGGGGCCACTGTCTTGACATTCAGGCTGCAGGAGATATTGAGAAACAGAGAAAATGGTTACTCTGTTAGTGAATGGGCAGGGAAGGAAAATTCTGAGTCACTTTCTAGGGAGAGGGTGAGGAATCTGATCTGTCTTTTCTTGGGATTAGGTAGGAACAGAAGAAAGTCTACTTTAAGAATTATAACCATGAGTTGGTTGGTCCATGGCTTGGGGTTTGAGTTTTTTACCTACAAAATCCAAGCGCCCTGGGCTGTGAAATTAAGCAGAGGGGCTAGTGATGGTTCCACGTCACCTATCGGAAGCAAATAAAAAATATTTCTGTAAAGGTATACCTTTTACCTAGGAGTCCTTCTTATAACACCGAACTGAAGACTTGTAACAACCCTCAATTACAGAGTGTTTGAGAATAGTTTATTTTCAGCATCTAATCAGCAGACACCACCAACAGCAAGATTAAAACCTAAGCGCTCTATATAATCAATGTTATATAGCCTATAAAATAAGGACATTTAAAGTGATACTAGTCACAAAAGAAGGCCTCGATCATAATAACTGGTGGTAGGAAAAGAGAACAGAAAGATCTGTCAAATTCTTTGAACTATAGAAATAGAAAGTATAGCCATTTAAAAAAAAATCACCCAAAAACTCTGTGTCTAGGTTCATCAGAGATTAGACAAGGCTTAAGAAAGCAAAGTAAAAGGGAAATTAGATCTCAGGAAAACTCCCAGGATGCAGAGAGAGAATGAAATTAAGACATACCTACTTGGTTCTTTTTTGATTATAGGATCCAGAAAGTTTTGTATAAGAATAAAGGGCTAAGAAGTTTTGTCTTACTAAATATTGAGAGTGTAGATCAAAAGTACAAACAACAAATAAGAAATGGTAACAAGAGAAAAACTATGGAGTAAATTAAAAGGCTTCTAAGAGACTATTTTGTGTGAGTAGCTTCAGATAGCTCTTTTTAAAGCCAGACAAAAATGGGTAACTTTCTAGGGAATAGTATTTTCTGCACCTACTAGGACACACTGCTAATACTAAATTGGAGAAATTGCTATTAACAAAGCAGAGGAAATAAAATATCGAAATACCAGAGTCAGCTGGTTTCTCAGGGGAACACCATCAAATATTTAAGAAAGATATCCCTCCACTGGTATTTAGATGTTTCCAGTACTCTTGCCTGGAAAATCCCATGGACGGAGGAGCCTGGTAGGCTGCAGTCCATGGGGTCACTAAGAGTCAGACACAACTGAGCGACCTGACTTTCACTTTCATGCATTGGAGAAGGAAATGGCAACCCACTCCAGTGTTCTTGCCTGGAGAATCCCAGGGACAGGGGAGCCTGGTGGGCTGCCGTCTATGGGGTCTCACAGAGTTGGACACAACTGAAGCGACTTAGAGAGCAGCAGCAGCAGCAGAGCACATAACAAGAGAAAGCTTCCATAGTTTCAAAATAATCAAAGTGTAGCTTCAATATCAAAGACCCAGTAGGGACCAAAAGAAGTACCAGTATTAGTTATGAATATTGATGCAGAAATTCTAAATAAAATATTGGTCAATGGAATTCTCCACTGATTAATAATACGTTGTAACACATGAAGTTCATGGTGGGAATACAGGGATGGGTTGGTATTTGGAAACCTCTAAAGAGAACTCATAATAATTGGTCAGATAGGAAAAACAGTATGTATATACTAGAGAGCATTTTGTGGATTTGAGCATTCATTCTCTAAAAATACTCTTAATAAATTTAGAGCATGTAGATACTGATTTCACAAGATAGTGTCTATGGTGCTGTGAAGCCAAAGTTTATCACCTTAAAATAAAAAATAAAACAAGCATTCAACTCTCATCAGTTTTATAACATTTTTTGTTTTTTTCTGGAGGTGTCAGCCAAGAAAATTAGCCCTGAGAGGGAGACGAGGCATGTGAGACGCAGGGGAGGACGCACAGTTGGCACCGCTGCCTCTGCTCTTTCTTGTTTTCTTAGTTTTAAATTCACAATGTCTCTTCCTCATCCTTTTTTTTTTCTCTTGAGCTAAAGTTTTTTTTTTTTTTTTCCTTTTTGGATAAAGTTTTTTTTTTTTTTTGGAGAAAGATTAAATTATTAGTTTTAAAAGAGGGTCTCAGCCATTAGAATACTTTCATTTAAAAAAATGTTTACACAATATCATTTGTAATTCTTGGCTGTCATTGTGACCAATGGGTCTTCTTTTAATACCGAATTCCTCCTCTCTGTGTTTTAAATAAAGGAGGGAGATAGGGGTGTGTGTGCACACATGTGCATGCATGTAGTATCTGTATGCAAGCACGTGCCACTTGTGGATGAGTACTATGATTGAACACAGCAGAGATTCAAACTATCGTGTAGTTCTTTTCAGTGCATTTTAATACTCATAATAGAAGGCAAGGAAAGGATTTTACAGCTTTGATTTATTTACTGTCATTCAGATAACCTCGCCTGTGTTTGGCAGTTTACCTCCACACGTCATTGAGACGTTATTTAAAACAAATGATTGCATCGAGACTAGTCAGGCTTTATTTACTGAAGCTTATTTAAGGCAGTTTCTACTGTACATGTACCAAAATCAGAATATTGGCACCAGATTTCCTTACAAACATTGAACATTTATTTTCAAGATGTGAATGTAAATCTAGGTACTTAGAACTTTCCTGTAAGACCTGGTTATATCTAGAAATGATTTTTATTTTAAATGACTTCTCCTCTGTTTAGAAATATAATTATAGAAAACAAGCCCTTATGAACACTATTTAATGGAGCATAAATATATATATGTTTTGAATTGTCCTTTTTTCTTAATAGTGTGTTGTAAACATTTTAACACATGCCATTCCTTTTTAGGATTTTTTTTTTGAATAATTGCATATATTTTTAACATATTAATATAACCAGAGTTTCCTCTTCTGTCCAGTTTTTTTTAACCCCTAGCTTCTTTCTATCTTTAGTTTCTTCCATTTTTGCTCTCTTATTTTTCAAGGGATAAAAGCAAAGTACACTTTTATTATATAGTTGAATATGCAAAGGGAAATGTTTAATTAAAATAAATGAGATTTTTCAGATTTCGTGATACATTGTATTTTGTAAGGGATGCTATTTGTCTTATTGCTAAAGGACATCTTGGATTATTTATTTCTGTCTTTTGGATTCCAGAATGTTACCCCTCAGAGGAACTTCCCAAACTATATATCAGCGTGAACTTTTCTGGGGCATTACAGAGTGAATAATATAAAGTGATGCCATGTTATCTAATATAAAAGCCACTGGTCCCATAGGAATTTTTGAATGAAAATAAAAAAAAAAAATTCAGTTCCTCAGGTCCACTAGCCACGCTCAGTCCAGGAACCCCATGGCCAGTGACTCAGCTACTGGGCAAGCAGGGCAGATCCAGCCTCAGAATGTTTCTTTGTGAACCTTGGGGTCATGTCTGTGTATTTTACCTGTTTGCATATTAGAGTTTTTACATCAGTTTGGTTTTAAAGTTTTGTTCCTAGTATACTGGGCTTCCTAGTGGCTCAGTGGTAAAGAATCTGCCTGCAGTGGAGGAGATGTCACTTTGATCCCTGGCTCAGGAGGATCCCGGAGAAGAAAATGGCAACCCACTCCAGTATTCTTATTTGGGAAATCCCACGGACAGAGAAGCCTGGCGGGCTTCAGTCCATGGGGTTGAAAAGAGTGACCACGACTGAGCTACTGAATAACAGCCATTATAAATAACTAGTAAAAAAAATCAATTTCAATATGTTTGGAAACAGTGAACAGTTCAAAGTTATTTAGAGTAATTTTTACTTTGCTAACCAACTTAATTTTTAAAATGATGTTTTGAAGTAGCACACCTGTGAACAAAGGGTTTCCAGTATCTGGAAATTCTAGGAGAACATTTAAAATGTTGTTAGTATAGTACAGAGTCCAGGGATGGGCAGGGAGGGATGGACTCTTACACCCTTGGGTGAGGAGATCTAGAGAGGATGATATAGGAAGAGGAAGCTGTTTTTTAGACACTCAGAAGAAGCAAATTAAATGGAGAAAAAAAGCACTTATCTGGGGCGTGTAATTTTAGGTTATAATTATAGTAGTTCGATAAATTTAGAACAATGAGCAACCCAAAGAAAGGAAAAACCAAGGGGGAGGGGTGGAACGGAACTGTCAGTCATCCTGTTGTCATTGGCAACAGCCATTGTGATTTGTCACCTCTCTGTCCAGCCTCCTTTCTGTCACATTCACTCAGCTGTGAATGAGGTCAGTGGAGAATGTAGATGAGATGTTAGTCTGAAACAGACTAGTGGAGTGATTAAGTGCTCTGATGCTGAGCCAGATGGCTGAGTTTTAAATCCTAGCTCCTCCATTTACTATTTGTGGGACCATAGCCAGTCATTTAACTGTGTATCTGTTTATCTGTAAGACGGTGTTGTCGACTTTTCAGTGTTCTTGTGAGGGTCACGGAATTAAAATCTACTAAACTCATTGAAGCCCGTATTATTAAGAGTACTAATGACTAGTCTGAGGTAGTACAGGCATATGGTGAAACCCTGATTTGGATAAGCCTTGGGGTTTATTGTTGCAGGAAGGCAGGACTCTTAAACAGGTAGCGGCAATACAGTTAGATGAGTTTTGTGAGCAAGGAAGTTTAGTATTCTGTGATAGTATCTGTTCAAGTGACCTAATTCTTGATAATTATTTAAGCAAAATTAGTTTAACTTTTAGGATGGTTGGTTTTTATTTTAGAGTACACTTTAATAGTTTCTTCAAATCAACTATCACTTGTTTCATAGCTTGTATTCTCTAAAATTTATTTTCATAATATGATAAAAGTTGCAAGCTTCCAGAATGTTAAATAAGAACGTTACCTTGATCATTCTGGTAATATCATAAGTGTCAAAACTCTTTCCCTGATGCACTGCATTCCGGTTGCCAACAAGGTAAGAAAATCCTCTCTTAGCAATAGCATCTGGCTAATTAAAATAAAATCTGTCTTCCAGACTTTTTACGAGAGTTTGCTTAGTTTCAAGCATAATTAAGAGAGTATTTTACTTGATACCTATTAAAAACAGGAAATCATGAGATACAACCGTTTTTCATATGTAAGTGGGGGAACAGTCATCTCAAATGTAAATACAAAGAGGCTAAAGTATATTTTCAAGCATAAAATGTAAAGGCACCCATGTAAGAGCTGAAATAGATTACACTTAGGTGCAGAGAGTTATACATTTGTCAAAGCACCTTTCGTTTGTTAACTATCTTTCTACTTGTATTTTTAAATTTATTTTTTATTCTTAAAGGAACTCAGTTTGTCTTATAATGCATTAAAATATATTCTTTTGTGTTCCTGGGGTAATGGTGATGGGAAATGAAGAATAAAATTATCCTGATTAAGAGAATTTTACTGGTTTTTCAAAATGAAAAACTGAAGCTGAATAGTTATGAGAGATGTCTCTAGTTATGAGAAATCCCTTTGTTTTGTAGAAGTTTCAATGGGTGCAGGGAAAAAAAAAAAAAAGAGTGAAGGAGCATTGTGCTGGGTGAGATGTCTTCCTGGAGGGCTGGCCCTTAGTCTGCACGTCGCCTGGTTCTTCGTTCTGGGCCGTTATTACACACCAACTGTCAAGATGTGGCTGCCAGTTTCTTGCTTAGCTTTAATCATAATTTATGTTTTTAGCAGGAATATAACCTACGACCACTGCTCGAAGTATTGAAGCAATTATGTTTTAGAAATTAAAGATTTTATAAAACTAATGGTTATTTGGGGGGAATAAAGATTTCATTTTCACATGAGTTCTGTGTCATGATAATCCCACCCCCCGCCCCCAGTTTGACTTCATGTTACAAACATGGAAGCGTCGTACTAGATGAATTATGCACGCCTATTGTCATCTGTGGGTTTATAGAAACATGTTTGTCTAGAATGTTCAGTAGACCAGTTTCTATTGAAATGATCAGAATGTATAAATGTCTCAGGTGGTTCGTTAGCAGGTGAACTTATATTCATTTGCCTTTCTTCCAGATTCATGAGAAACTTCACTACTACGAGAAGCAGAACCCTGTCCCCATCCTCCAGGACGCGGCAGCCTTGGCCGCCGATGTAAGTGTGGCTTCCCAGCTCAGGGGGGCTCGTCCTCTGTGACCCCCGGGGGCAGGACTCATCCTAGTGCAGACAGATGCGTGTGCTCTGGGACTGTAAACTGAAAGAAGCTGCAGATGCCTCTAAAAGGCCTGAGTTTACACTGACCTTACGCTGATTTTCCTTCACTTTCCTATCTTAAAGATTTTGCATGGAGATGCCCTCTAGTCCTGCCTTGGGAACTACAGAATAGAAATTTTAGACTGTGCCTCTGTGGAGAGAGATGCTATCAGCTCTCAGTGTCTGAGAAAGTCCCAGGCAAGAGAAATGCTTGGAGAAATAGAGACAAATGAGATGGCTCTATCGCTGACAGTCCTGAAAACGACAGATGCTAGCATAGGAATGAGGCGGATGAAATACATAAAAAGACAGGGTTGTTTTTAAAATGGATTATAAAGCATGGTAATGATTTATGGATGTGAGACCTTTCCAAATTACCTTCATAACCAAAAAATAAATTTGAGCTGCAGTTGGCATTGATGGAGTAGTTAATTTCCTGTAGCTATAATTTTATTTTAAATGTGGAACAGGGAACTAACTTGCTGTTTCTTACTGTTAACTTTCGGACTCAGATGAATTGAGCACAGACCTGGATAAACTGGAGGGGACACTTAAGCTGGACAAGAAGCACATGTGGTGTGGAAGCTGGTTTTAGTGACATCCTTCAGCCTGCTATTTTTTAATGTTTTAAACTACTATGATAAAACTATAGTTCACTTTAGTAAGAGATTAGAGCTATAAGTATAATAATTATAAAAACAAAAACCAACCATCTTCAGAGGTTGATTTTTCTTTGTTAGTAGAAAATAAAGCTTGTATGGTGAATCTCCTAGTTGTATATTTTCTGTTTAGTTCCCAAACATTTTTTTCTTCCATTTGTAGCTACAGAGATTACAAATTACAAGAATGTTGCAATATACATGTTTTGTGAAGAAGCTTACCTCTGAGTTGCAGAACCTAAACACTTGACACTTGGGAAAACCTTGAAAACCAGTTTTAAAACATTTACTGTTGAGAGTTTGGGGAAATATTTATTTATAAAACAATGTAATTGAGGCCCAATCATGTTACAACATATTGCACTTTTTTAAAATTAAGAGATTTTTGTGCAAATATAATCTTAGCATTTTGTAATTCATCTCAGAAGTGTATTTAAATGTTTAAAAGTGCAAAAAGCCCTTTGTGTCTTTTTGTAAATTAAAAATTTTGTAAAATTGTTACCTTGAAAAAGGAAAAGTACCTTTTGAAATATATTCAGTGAATGTATCAATTTTATCTGGTCTTATTTTCTGTGTATAATTTATTATTACACCCTCATTTAGAGAAAAGTCCTTTCCCGAGATAACAATTATTTTTAACTTGCTAGAAACTATAGGGACAAATGGAAATTTGATGCAGTGTTTTGATGCAGTGTTTTAAGAAGGGTTTTTAAATGAAAATATATGTACATATTTTGCATTCTGTGCTGCATTTTTCATATTTTGAATGTTTTTTTTTTCTATTTGAATCTTGCTTTTCTTCTTATGAAAATGTTATGATTAAGAGCCTAAGATTGCATAGAGATTTTGATAAAAAGCCCCTCTTAATGAAGAATACCAGGTAGAGTCCAAGCTCTGCTCCTTTCTCTAGCTGGAAGCGACCAATGGGAATTTATAATCCTGGTCAGAGAACAGTCAGGATCTGTGGGACCAGCATAGTTGTCAAGCTATTATAAGTCATTTTATGATTAACCTATTTTATATGTAACAGACTGTGTAGGTAAACATAATAAAAGTTTCACATCATTTGCTCTTTTAGGGGCATTCTTGTTCTTTTTACCCCAGCTCTAAACAGCAAGCTACTGTGGGTTTTTGGAAACCCTGTAGATTTCACCACCTCATTCAGAAGTTCTTTTTTCTGTTTTTTTTTTTCCTTTTTTTCTTTTTACGGTGTCAATGCTTGATCCAGTCCTTTTTACAAGTGGTCCTTTGTCTGCATGCAAAAGACCATTTTGCAGATGAAGTGCTGGGGTTTGCCCTCATTGCAATAAATCAGAAAGGGATCTGGCTGATACGATTTCTTGAGTTGTACTCAGCTGAGAGCTGGGTCTGAAAGCAGAGCTACTAAGAGCCTCAAAAGAAGAGCAGTGATTGATAGTCTGTTTTCTTTCTTGCTGACTTGAGCTTAATCGCTGGAAAGTAGCAAGATAGCTTCTCAGTTGTCACAGGTGGAGCACACCCTGTTCTCACTAACTGTTCTTCATGTCAATGTGATCTCCCATGCAGCTGGCAGAGGAGCTTCAGAACAAGCCATTAAATAGTGAGATCAGAGAGCTGTTGAAGCTACTGTCAAAACCCAATGTGAAGGTGAGGACGTGTGACACCCGTAATAAATATCTCCAAAAAGGGCCACTTTCTGGGACTTGAGATGAATTTTGTTTTAACCATCAATTTTCAAGTAAATGTGTTTTTGAATAGTGCACAGTATTTTAATCACTTTAATCCTGTTAAGGAAGAAGAGTTGAGTTTTTGATGACGATGTTGTGACAATCTATAAAATACTTAAATTGGGAGGGTCATGATTCAAGTTGGAAAACAGAATGAAGCTTCAAGGTCATTTTTCTTTTAAATGAAGTTTAGAGTACAGGATACAGAACCTATTAAGTGATTTTGTGTAGGTTTGTTTTACTTGGCTAGTTAATGGTGTGCCAGTGTGTTTGACAACAATATCTATTTCTCTATGGGACCTTGTCAGCATTCCTCTTCCTCCTCCAGCTTCCTCTCCATTTCCTGCCCCCTCCTCTATCAATTTGTGTTTTAATGCACCCTGCTATTATAGAGCAACACAGTTTTGCAGTAAAATATTGGTAGATCCATCTTGATTCTCCCCACTATTTTTTGTACAAGTTTATCACTTATTTTTCCTTCAGCTGTGATTGGTCAACATAACCTATACATTTTTGACTTGATAACTAATCTACTTGTATGTGAAATATTGTTCAGGAGTTAGAGTAACATATAGATAGGTAATTATGTAATTAAAGTGATCAGGTATCTCATATTTCTGTTAAGCATTTATTGACTGTTAAATGAAAATGTCCACCTAAATGCAAAAAGTGATGATTTCTACCTTTTTTGAAAAATCTCCTTTGCAGTGGGTATATATATATAGTATATATATATATATATTATATATATATAAGACTATATATAGTCTTAAGCTGATATTCAGAAAAAAAGTATTAAATAAAACATAAAGTGAGAACATGTATGGCCTATGATTTCTCAACCATATAAGCAAATATAAAGCATATGAATGTATATCTGTAAAGGGTAAATGAACTATGGTTAGTGATGTGAGATGAGTTGGCTGGTGCAGAGGTGGTTTGTCGCGTTTAGTTGTAGAAGAAGAAAGGTCCTATTACCATAGAATGGTTGCCTGATATTGAAGACAGAGTACACAGAAAGTGAAGAGCTTAGGGGAGATTCATGAATGCTCTGAAAAGTTCTTCACTGGGCCCTTCCATGTTCTGCGCGTGGAAAGTTGATATTAATTAGAACATAGGGAGAGTAGCCTTGAGGTGCTTGGTAAGCTCCTTTTTGAGAGTATTATCTTGGTTTGAATTTTAGAAACTAAAGAGGAATGTTTCTGACCCCCAGCAAACAAAATGTATTTTTCATATTCCATTCAAGAGTGTTTGAAATGGAAAAGCTAGTAATTAGGAGGGTATACTGGATGGAAACTGGTGTTTGGCTGGAGAGAGTGGTGTTGGATCTCAATTGGTTATGAGATAATAGAAGATGTGTGTGTATCAGTGTCTGCCCCAGGTTCCTTGATAGTTTCCTGAGTGATGAGAGCACTGGGAGCATCTGTTGTACTTACATATGTCTCTGACCCAATCCTTGGCACAGGTCTCCTGAAAACCTTGTAACTTTCTAAGTGATAAGGGCAATAGGAGCATCTCTTGTTCTAATGTGGTAACTCTGGGTAGGCTCCTATCTGGAGGCTGGTCACCAGCAAGACAACACCAGGATTAGAAGCTTAGAATTTTCAGCCTTACTCTCTCACCAATTATGTTTTAGAAATTAAAGATTTTATAAGGTTAATGGTTTTTTGGGGGGAACAAAACTTTCATTTTTACATGAGTTCTAAGTAATGATGATCCCACTCCCCAGTTTGACTTCTTGTTACAAATGTGGAAGCATCATAAGAGATGAATTGATTATGCCTACATGAGAAAGTCCCACTAAATCCCCAAAGTGTAATGTCCAGAGAACTTCCAGGCTCAGGACACATCCATGTACCAGGAGGGAGATGCACCCAACGCCATGGGGCAGACACTCCTACCCTCCCCTGTGTAACTCTTCATCTGGTTGTTCATCTATGTCTTTTTATCATAGCCTTTAATAAACTGGTAAATGTAAGTGCTTCCCTGAATCCTGTGACCTGCTGGAGCAAGTTGTTCAAACCCATGGGAGAGATTATTGGAACCTCTGATCTACAGTGGGTTGACCAGAGCACAGGTGGCCACCTGCAGTGGTGACCTGGTGCTCTCTCCCGGAAGATGAACTCATAACTGGGTTGAATTGCAGGACACTCAGGTGGCCTCATAGAAAATGCGTGGTGTTGAGAAGACCCCTCACACCTTTGGTAATGAGAGTTTTGTTTTGTGTGAGCAGAAAGGGAGGCACACAGGGGGAAAGGAAACAAACTCTAGAAGGAAGAGAAATGTGGGTTTTCTTCCCTTTACGATGGCATCATGCAACACCATTGGATGAAGCTTTATAATTGAGTGCTTAAACTTTGTTAATGCAAAAATACCTCAGATGAATGATTTTTGTCTATTTTCACTTTTATATAACAGAGTGGCTAAGGAATGGGTGAGAAGTCAGCATGAAAGGTGTGTATTCACCTTTCATGTAGGAAAATAACATGTAGAAAACGGGTAATGTTGCGGACTTGTGATGGTAGGGTCGACAGTGACAATTTCTAGTTCACTAGTCTTGAGAAGAAAATATTTTTCTTTGCAGTTTGTCCTAACGTTTAACATTACTTTCCTCGAAAGCATTTCTACTAACCACTGTCACGCTGAATCTCTCTTTTGAAAGTAATTACTTTAAGAGGTATAGTTCCCAAATAAGTTGTAAGCTATTTCAAAATATAATCAAATACTTTTTGTCTTGGGAACAAGTGAAAATATTTGCTTTTTTTCATTTTTCTGAGAGCAAAGCAAGGAGCAGTAGAATATAACATATATACATGAATAGTGAGTGAAAGTTGGGTCCAACTGTTTGCCATCCCATGGACTGTAGCCCTCCAGGCTTCTCTGTCCATGGAATTCTTCAGGTAAGAAGATGGGAGTAGGTTGCCATTTCCTTCTGTAATCAGGGGAGTTAGTGGAACTAATTACTCTTGCCTGGAAAATCCCATGGATGGAGGAGCCTGGTAGGCTGCAGTCCATGGGGTCACTAAGAGTCGGACACGACTGAGCGACTTCACTCTCACTTTTTCACTTTCATGCATTGGAGAAGGAAATGGCACCCGCCTCCAGTGTTCTTGCCTGGAGAATCCCAGGGGCAGTAGAGCCTGGTGGGCTTATGTCTATGGGGTCGCACAGAGTTGGACACGACTGAAGTGACTTAGCAGTAGCAGCAGCAGCAGGGGAACTAATTATTTACTTTTTGAAGATTGCTTTTCCAGTTAAAATATTTAATTCACAGTACTGAAAGGAAACCTGAAGTGTACCTCTGAAGTAATAATGATTTTTTAAAAACATGCATAAATATATATACAACCAAGTATACAGCCCACAATAAAATGATAATATGTGATTTCTATAGATCTGCCAACTCAGTTTTGAAAAGCGTTAAAACTTTCTTTGGTAATTTGTAAACGTCAGCACAGTTGGATCTTTGTTCATTTATTCTTACATAAATTCAGCGTCTACTCTCTGAAGTCCCCATAGATACACCTTGAGGAAGATACATAAGCACATACGAAGAATAGTGAAGGGGATAGGAGAAATAGTGGGTAAAAAGAGGGAACACCCAGAAATAGTGTGGAGCACATAGGAATGGAGACAGGGTTGAAGAATACTTTGCAGTCAGAGGATGTGGTCCATATAAGGTGGCAGCTGGAGATTGAGTGTGAGGTGATCAGAAGAGTCAGGAATCAGTCAGGAGTGGGATGTGAAGAAAGCAAGGTTTCAGTACAGTGACCAGTATGTGAAGTCCCACAAAGAAAATAATTTTTCAAGTTCAAGGATGTAAAGCATACTTCATGTGGCTGATCAACAGCTTATAAAAAAGGAAAGGGCAGGAGCTGGACAGTAATGCTTGTGAGTCAGGCACTACTTAATCACATATTATCACATCCTGGTTTGCCCAGGACAGTCTTGTTTTTGCCAGACTGGTTCCAGTGTTAACAGCCTCCCTTTTAATTGTACTTGTTTCCTTATTTAGATGATATATTCTATGGACTTTCTAATTATGGGCTTATTCAAAAGTTTGAATTTCATTCTAGGAGCAGTGGAAAGTCATTGGAAGGGTTTGAATAAGTGATGCCATCAGTCTTGAGTGTATGCACAGTAGTTCCCTGGGGTGGAGGGGTGGTGGCAGGATGAGAGGAATGGGTCCCGAATGGAGGAAGCCAAGGTGGGAGCCTGTAGAAATGAATAGGGTGATAAGTGATTGTGGTCCTAACAAAGAATGTGAAGGATGGAGGCAAGGGAGTGGGGGATGGGTGGAATTGGATGTAGTAGCTTCAATACGAGGTGTTGGGACAGCTGCTTAATTATTTGGGAAAAATAAGAAAGAGGCCTACTAAAATGAAATCCAAATATATTAAAGATGAAAGTGTAAAAATTGAACCATAATCATGGGATAGAAGATGAGCATTTGCAGCTTCAGGGACAGTTGGACACACACACATGAAAAGTATAAAAAAAATTCATACATGAGGTTGGAAGGAATAACATCTTTATAAATGATTTATGATATTGCCTTTAATAAGATATGCTAGTTTATTTGTTGTTGTTCAGTTGCTAAGTCATGTCCAACTCGTTGTGACCCCATGGACTGCAGCATGCCAGGCTCCTCTGTCCTCCGCTGGCTCCCAGAGTTTGCTCAGGTTGGTGTCCATTGATTTGGTGATGCTATCTAACCATCTCATCCTCTGCTCCCTTCTCCTTTTGCCTTCAGTCTCTCCTAGCATTAGGGTGTTTTTCTAGTGAGTTGGCTCTTTGCATCAGGAGGCCAAAGTATTGGAGCTTCAGCAAGTCTTTCCAATAGTTTTCTACTTTGACTTTAGTTTTAACTTTAACAAAGTGACTTGATAAAACTTTAAGAAATAAACAGAAAGCAATTTTGGATAATACATAATTGTGTTTTGAATTTAAATTAGAAACTAGAAGTCTCGATCCGTTGCTTTCCTAGTGAAGACCATTCATATGCTTAATGACTTTCTATTTCTTCTGTAAATCATGTATTCATATACTTTTAGTGATAGTTCAGCTTAACTGACTACGTTACCTTTCATTCTTTTTTGTATACAAAAATATTGCATATACATTTCCCACCATTATAAATAGGGTAATAGGATGCACTACTTCCTGTATTGGACTACACTCAGTCTTCAAATTTTTGAATTCATCAGTTGCCATATACGAAAAACTAATACTTATTCAATAGTGTCTTCAAAATCCAGTCTTACTGTCCAAATCTTAAGGTCCAGGAAAAGTAAAGTATAAAGGAAGCCATATGGTAAGAAAACGGTGATGGTAGTGTCACAAAAGGCCACATGGATGTAACACACTCTAAAGCATGCTGCAGTGGGGGAGGGCAAGGGCCCATGAAGAGGCACTGAAGGAGCGAGCCTGATTTCTACAGAGACTTTTGTTTCCAGAGAAAGCAGAATCATCAGTAAATAAAAGCACTTCCTAGGCATCACGTTGCCACATTAAAGGCAAATCAGCCTCTTTGAGTTGTCATTCAGTGGCTCTTTTTTGATAAAAGGGAGGTGACATCATCTCTAGAACATGGTTTTATAATTTAGGAAGTCAGGGAAAATTTGGTAGATTTTTAAAAAGGCAATAAAATAAAAAGATTTGTTGTAATTTTTTAGCTTTCCAAAACATTCACTTACCAGAAATTACTCATTGCCCGGACATGCAGAATGGATGAGACTTCATTAAAGCATACTGAAGGGAAAAGTTAAGCTTCCTTCTGGAGGAATAAATCAAGGTTACTCATCCTTATGAGTTAGACACTTAATTCTAAGGACCTGACAGATACTTAGAACATAGAATTGACTCCAGGGGGTCCAGGGCAGCAAGAGCTCAGGAGCCTGATGAGTTACAAAGCCCAGTGTTCCATTTCCTGCAGATTCTTGTAAGCAACAGGTAAACCCATCAGTTGTGATTGGTGGCTATGGCATATGGAAACACAATTTCATTTAGGTATTGCCTTTTGAAAGGAAAATCTGTATAGTGAAGAATAAGTTGGTTAAAACAGAAGGGTGGAAAACAAAGTTACTTTTACTTGTCCAAAATAAAAATGTTGCTAACCAAAACTACTTATGCAGCAAAGCTGTTAAAAATTATGAACTTGGTATCTGTAAATCTTGAAAGTTTTTTATTTTTGGAATCCAGATATGAAAATACAACACTAAGGAGGAAAAATACATAGCTGGTGTTTTATCATTGCCTTTCAACCATCATGAAAGTGTTAGTTGCTCATCATGTCTGACTCTTTGTGACCCATGGACTGTAGCCCGGCAGGCTCCTCTGTCCATGGAATTCTCCAGACAAGAATACTGGAATGGGTAGCCATTCGCTTCTCCAGGGGATTTTCCCGACACAGGGATTGAGCCTGGGTCTCCTGCATTGCCAGCAGATTCTTTACTGTCTGAACCATCACAGAAGCCTAGCCATCATATCCACTTTAAAATATGTTCATTAGCATTCACTACTATTTTTACTATGTGCAAGATAGTTACTATAAATACACAGAGAGTGAACAATTCTAGTGCTCTTATTAGATCTGTGTTCCCATCTGCGATTATTCCTCCTATCTGAAAGACTTCTTATAACATTTTTGGTAATGCAAATCTGTTGGCGATGAATTCCTTCAGCTTCTGTGTGTCTTAAGAAGTTCACAATATTCCTTGCTTTGAAAAGGTGTTTTTGCTAGGTATAGAATTTTAGGTTGACAATAGTTTTCTTTGAGTATTTTTAAAGATGTTGCTCCATTGTCCTGTGGCTCACACTGTTTCTGGTGGGAAGTGAGGAGTCATTTTTATCTTTTTTCTTTTGTATGTAATGTGTTTTTTTCTTTGACTAATTTTAAGATTTCCTTTTTTACTAGTTTTATGCAATTTGATGTTATTTCTTTTCTGTTTATTGTGCTTTGAAACATTTGGGCTTTTTTATTTCCATCAAATTTGGAGTATTTTCTGTCATATTTCTTCAGACTTTTTAAAGAACCTCTCCTGTCTTTGGAGATGCCAATTAGGTGCATATAATAGACCACTGAAGTCCCACAGCTCAATAATCATGTGTTCATAATTTTTCATTATATTTTCTTTATGTTTCATTTTATATAGTTTTTTGCTTTGCCTACAAGTGTTAATCTCATTCAGTGTAATTTTTTTCATTCATTCACTGTACCTTTTAATCTATAGAAGTTTGATATGAATATTTTTTGTATATCCCAAGTCTCATGTTCAGCCCTTCTAGCTTTTTGAACATTTAGAGTGCAATTATAACTGTTAATTTTCTTTTCTGTGATCTGTCTGTAATTATAAGATTTAATTCTGTATAATTTTAACATCTGTGTAATTTTTCAGGGTTTAATTAATAGCTTTATATTTTTCATCATTGTGTAGTTTCTGCTTTCTTTACGTGCCTGGTAATTTTTGACTGACAGTCATTGTGAGTTTTACTTCCTTTGATGCTGGATATTTTTGTATATTTATAGATAATATTCTTGGGTTCACATCATGTAGGTAAGTAACCTGGAAACGTTTTGATCCTTCACAGTCTTACTTTTAAGCTGTGTTAGGTAAGATCTTAGCGGTGTGTAATCTCGGGCTAATTATTTCCCACTATGAAGACAGTACCCTTCTACTAATTCTCCTCAATGCCCTGCGAATTGTGAGAATTTTCCTTTTGACTTGTGGGGACAGGAGCTATTCCTGCCCTGTGCAAGCTTCGGGGGTCGTTTCCTCTCATGCAGGGTTTCTCAGCCTCGGAACTGTTTAAGTTTGAGGACTAGATGATTATCTGGGGGCAGGGCAGGAATTGTTCGGTGTGGTATCAGTTGCCTGGAAGCATCTCTGGCCTCTGTGCACTAGATGGCAGTGTATGCGTGTGCGCTCAGTTGTGTCTGACTCTGTGACCCCATGGACTGTAGCCCACCAGACTCCTCTGTCCGTGGGATTTTCCAAGCAAGAATACTGAAGTGGGTTGCTGTTTCTTCCTCCGAGGGATCTTCCTGACCCAGGGATAAAACCTACATCTCTTGCATCCACTGCATTGGCAGGCAGATTCTTTACTCCTGAGCCACCTGGGAATCCAGATGGCAATGGCATCCTTTGAATCATGACAAACCAAAGATGGCCCCAGACAGCCCTCTGTTCCCAGCCATTCTTCTAGTCCTTTCTGGGAGCTGTCCATACACAAGCCTTGGCTGAGGACTCAAGAAACTCTGTGTGTGTGTCGCTCACTCTACTCTCATCCCTTCGCTGAGAACTTTAACCCCTTGACCTCCCTTTATTCCCAGCTCTCTTGTCTCCACTAAGGAAGACAGCGGCATTCCACCTGGGTTCCTTCTCCTCCAACACAGCCGGGAACCTTGCTCTAGACAGTAAGCTGGGCAGTCTTAGAGCCCACAGTTATTTCCTGTCTCTCAGCAGTCACTGTCCTTCTCTTATTTCATGTCCAATGTCTTAAAAAACCATTGCTTCATTATCTTTTTCTGAAAATTTTCCCTAATAGGTACCTAGTAACTTCACCTTCGTTTCTATCCTCATTCTTGAACAGTACTTTTGCTAGATACACAATTCTGAGCTGGTTATTATTTTTTAATGTGTTTTTGTCTTCTAGTTATATTGCTGCTGATCACTCAGATCTCATTTTTTTTTTCTTTCTCATGATCTGTGTTTTTCTCTCTGATATTTTTAAGAACTATTTTCTGTTTCTGGGATTCTGTGTTTTCACTATGATGTATGTAAGCATGGGTTAATTTTTATTTTTCCTGCTTCCTGAATCTTCAGATTGTGTTTCTTGTCAACTGTCAGAAATCTGCAGCTATTATCTCTTCAGATATTTTATCATCTAGATGCTGTTCGTTCTATCCCTTTGAAAATTTTGTTGGGTACCACAAACTGTAAAGGAAAAAGTATTATTGGGCTCATTAATTTGGATCCTTTTTTTAAAATCAAAAAACACTAATAAGAAAGTGAAAGGACAAGTTACCAAACGGGAGAATGAGAGAATGTATTTATGGCACAAAGCCTTGGATCCAGCATATTATAAAGGACTCTTACAAATCAAGAAGCGAAAGATAGATGGAATGGAAAAATGTGCAAGGATCTTGAACAGGCACTTCATAAGAGATGTTATGAGAAAGATGAACTTTACCATTAGAAGATAACACTGTATACTCAGAATGGTCAGATTTAAACTAATACAGTAAATAAACTGTTGGATCCTGAGACACAGCTAGAACTCACATAGCTGCTGGTGGGAGTGTAGCTGGAGTAACCTGTTTCTCTCATCTGCCTGTGTTGAATGACCCAGACATTATACCCTTAAAAACACTTAACCCAGATTTGTATATCTATACATCAACAGATATGTGCATAATAGAATTGCTTTAATAGTCAAATAGATGGGGAAACAGTGTCAGACTTTATTTTTCTGGGCTCCAAAATCACTGCAGATGGTGACTGCAGCCATGAAATTAAAAGATGCTTACTCCTTGGAAGGAAAGTTATGACCAACATAGATAGCATATTCAAAAGCAGAGACATTACTTTGCCAACAAAGGTTCACCTAGTCAAGGCTATGGTCTTTCCTGTGGTCATGTATGGATGTGAGAGTTGGACTGTGAAGTAGGCTGAGTGCCGAAGAATTGATGCTTTTGAACTGTGGTGTTGGAGAAGACTCTTGAGAGTCCCTTGGACTGCAAGAAGATCCAACCGGTCCATTCTGAAGGAGATCAGCCCTGGGATTTCTTTGGAAGGAATGATGCTAAAGCTGAAACTCCAGTATTTTGGCCACCTCATGCGAAGAGTTGACTCATTGGAGAAGACTCTGATGCTGGGAGGGATTGGGGGCAGGAGGAGAAGGGGACGACAGAGGATGAGATGGCTGGATGGCATCACTGACTCGATGGATGTGAGTCTGAGTGACCTCCGGGAGTTGGTGATGGACAGGGAGGCCTGGCGTGCTGCGATTCACGGGGTCGCAAAGAGTCGGACACGACTGAGCGACTGGTCTGATCTGATCTGATCTGAATAGTCATAAGTGAAAACAACCTCAATGTCCCTCAGAGGCATAATGGGTAAAGAAACTATGAAATATATACATGTTGGAGTGCTGCACAATGAAAACAGAATGGCTATCAGTAACAGCATGGATGAATCTCACTTATTATCAGGAAAAAGAAACATCTGCTTATGATTCCATTTATGCAGTATTTAAATAGAGGTCATGGTGACTAGGAAGGAGCATACTTAGGGGCCCCTGGAGTTCTGTTAATGTTGTGTTTCTTGCTTAGGTGATATTTACAGGGACATAGACATTTTTGAAGATTCACATTGCAGTATGCTTATAAATTATTATAGTCAATAAGAAAGCTTATAGTCAATAAATAAACCATTTGCCTTCTTAAGAGCTTCTGTTTCAGCAGATAGCAAATATATACATAAAAACATAAATGTGGTTAAAAGTTATGAGCATGTATTAAAGCAAAGGAGATGGTGCTATGAGATCAAATAACCTGGGAGTGTGCTTTTACATCAGATGTTTTAGTGACTCCTCTAGAGAAAGAGGCCTGTTATGTAAGCTGAGTGAGGAGGACAGTGGAGGTAAGTAAGGTTGGAGACAAATACAAGACTAGAACGTGCTTCAGAGTTTGAGTTTGCTTTTCATCCCATGTTCTTCATTCATGGACTGTATAGTCCATGGGGTCACAAAGAGTCAGACACAACTGAGCGACTTTCATTCATTCATTCTTCATCCCCAAACCAGTGTAGATTTACAGGAGTTATAAGTAGACCAATTACATGATGTACTCTTTTAAGTTTCAAAACAATCACTCTGGCTGCACTGTGAGTCATGGATTTGAAAATGAACCAAAGGTGAATGCAGCTGGACCAGTTGGGGCTCCAGGTAAAAATGCCCCAGGTAAAAAATGATGGCGTCGATGATCTAGACCAAGGATATGCCAACTTTTTATGTAAAAACTGTGTGTGGCTTCTATTCAGTTTCACCATTGTAACATGACAGCCAACATAAACAGACCATACATCAGTGAATGAGTGTGGCTGTGTTCCAACAAAGCTTCATTTACAACATAGGTGGCATAGTCGGCCAACCTCTGCCCTGGACTAGAGAGAAGATAACAAGTGTTAGCATACATGTTAGAAGCAGATTTAACAGGATGTGGGCTGGATGTTGGGAGTGTAGCTGAGAGGAGAGGTTTCAAGGATTTCTAAGCTTCTGGCTGGAATAACTGATGTATCATACTGATTGGGGAACAAATCAGTTAAAAGTCTAGACCCAGTCACCCCAAATATACTGATGTGTCATGTTTTTCTCATCTTTGGTCTCTAGTGACAATGCAATTGTTTTGAGAACTTTTACCACCATAACAGTCATGACTAGAAATACTTTTTTTTTTTTAAAAAAAAATACGCATTAGTCATCTATTACACCGAACATTAAAAAGTGAGAATACCACAGAAGAATGAAAACTCGTCAGTTGTATTATCAGTTCTTTTTGTGTTTTCTGCTAATAGAAGGAAAGGAAAAAAAATACATGCGTAGTTTCCCCAGTCTCCTGCTGGCCCATTGATCATGTATTTATAGCCTCATTTTCTCCCTCCCTTCAAAAGTAACCCTCCCCCACCCCCCGACACACACCCCCTCCCCAGCTGCCACCTTTCTAGGGTGAACCAGAGAATACACAGCTTAGAAGGTGCCTTATGCTGATGCTTGTTGTCCATTAGTGACCATGGAGGGCTGCCTCTGCTGTTCTGCACCCCCCTTGCCCAATTTGTAAGAGGTTTCTTTCCAAGTAGTTGCATTATTATCTTTGCCACAATTAAAACATCAATTTCATTTTCCCCATAGTTGAGTGTGTTTAGAGTTTTATATTGAACACTTTTCACCTTTGACTTTGATAGGCTTTGCTCTCTGTGCATGACACTGTGGCTCAGAAGAATTATGATCCTGTGTTGCCTCCTATGCCCGATGACATTGACGATGAGGAAGACTCAGTGAAAATCATCCGCCTGGTCAAAAATAGAGAGCCTCTGGTGAGTTTTGGTCCATCTTTTATGCTATGAGTGGATGCCATGATAAAGACCAGTCTGATGGGTGCATATCATTTATTCCTCTCTTTAAAACATGCTTCCTCTGTGTCTTCAAACTCAGAAATAAACGGAGCATTCACATCTCAAGGAGATGATGGGTAAAAATTAAAACAGAGCCAAAGAAAATGGCATTCTTTTGGTTATAAATAGCAATCATTTTTAAAATGTTACTGGTTGGCATTTATAAAAGATGATGTGACATGTACCAACTGCAGCTGCTGCTGCTGCTGCTAAGTCGCTTCAGTCGTGTCTGACTCTATGCGACCCCAGAGATGGCAGCCCACCAGGATCCCCCGCCCTTGGGATTCTCCAGGCAAGAACACTGGAGTGGGTTACCATTTCCTTCTCCAATGCATGAAAGTGAAAAGTGAAAGTGAAGTTGCTCAGTCGTGTCTGACTCCTAGCGACCCCATGGACTGGAGCCTATCAGGCTCCTCCATCCATGGGATTTTCCAGTCAAGAGTACTGGAGTGTGGTGCCACTGCCTTCTCTGGCAGCTGATTAGAGATTAAAAAGTGCAACTGAAAATAATTGCTTATGGCTTTTCTAGAAAGCAGATTGATTTTAAAATGATGAGAAATTAACCAGGAATCTGATAGTTCAAAATGTAGATGTAGCTGTTTTAGCACTGGGATTTAGGCAGCTCTGCGTCATGTCCAGGGCCTGTGGTAGTGGGACAGTGCCTCCCACACACCCCCAGTGGTGTCAAGTCCTATCTTCAGAGCCTTACAAGGCAAAAGGAACTTTTTGTAATTAAAGATCTTGACGTGGGACCGTCTCTTGGATTATCAGTTGGGACCAAGGTAATCGTAAGGGTTCTTATTAAAGTGAAAGAGGGAGGCAGAAGGGTTAGAGTTACAAAAAGAGATGTGATGATGAAGCAAGGCCTGGAGTGAGGAGACCAGGAGCCAAGGGGTGCTTGTACAGTGCCACCTGGAATGTGCCCTTGTTTTATTGGGTTTTGATCTTATTTTCATGCAAGTACATTGCACTAAGAATACTTCAACGAAGTGTGCTCATAAGGGTTTGGAAAGCAATATGGAAATAGAAAATCTTCAGGAATGTAGGGATCAAAAAGAAGATTGAGTTAAGTGCTATTAATACTATCCTGTAGAAAGTGAGACACCATTTCTCAGGTCCATGTCCTTCCTCCAAGGATCAGGAGAATCAGCAGATAGCCAGCATTTCTATTCCAGGGTCCTATCTATATTGATGCATAAATATATTTCAGGGCCTTTAACAAGTCCTGTAAGTGTTGTGTGCTTTCCGTTCTCTGCACATTCTAGAAGTGATCCCTCCAGCTGTGACTTTAAAAACCACTTGTGTGCCAGTGACTCCCAGGTCACATTTCTCTTATAGATCTTTCTTCTAATCTTTTAAGTTTGTATGTCCATCATTCTGCCCAGTATCTCCATTTGGATGTCTGGTAGACATCTTAGTCTTCACATGTCCAAAAGTCAGCTGATCTTTGTCCCCGAATCTGTTCTACCCTGTGGTTCTCCAGTGGACAGTCTCATCTTTCCAGTTACTCAGCCAAAAGCCATAGCATCTGATGTCCCACAGATACCGTGTCTCAAGGGACCCAGCTGCAAGTCTTCCCACAGCCTTAGATGCCCTGGAATCTGTTCACCACTTGATGTAGGGACCTGACAGGCACATTCAAAGAGGGAAAAACTGATAATCTGCATCTGCAAAAGTAGTATATTTACAACCTTATGAATACAGGGTTATAGAAGGATTCAGAAGATTATTAGTTTTGAATGATAAGGTTAGAAACAGCAATTCTGTTCAGTTTGCCTCAGATAAGTTCTGACTTTGCTACATACTAGTTGTCTGATCTTAGACAAGTCATAACCATTTGTAATGCAATTTCTCATCTATAAAAGATAAGTAGTCTTAAACTCTGGGAGATGGTGGAGGACAAAGAAGCCTGGCATGCTGCAGCCTATAGGGTCTCAGAGTCGTACACGACTTAGTAACTGAACAACAATAAACAATTTTAGATTACTAGACCTTTCTGTGGAGAAGGCAATGGCACCCCATTCCAGTACTCTTGCTTGGAAAATCCCATGGACGGAGGAGCCTGGTGGGCTGAAGTCTATGGAGTCGCTAAGAGTCGAACACAACTGAGCGACTTCCCTTTCACTTTTCATTTTCATGCATTGGAGAAGGAAATGGCAACCCACTCCAATGTTCTTGCCTGGAGAGTCCCAGGGAGGCAGAGCCTGGTGGGCTGCCGTCTATGGGGTCACACAGAGTCGGACACGACTGAAGTGACTTAGCAGCAGCAGCAGCAGACCTTTCTGATCATTAGGCATACTTTAGTCAGTTTGAGACACATTCTTAAAGAAAGTAAAAGTTGATCTAACTACACTAATTAGTTATAGTAATAATATTACATTTCCAGTGATCTTGGCTACAAGCTACCTGCAGAAAATACCAGGAATTGGACAGTCTAAGGTTTATAACCATGGAGAGGTACTCATTCAAGTCTTTAGCTTTGAGGGCATGTGTAGGTGATTAAAAATGCCACAAAATCATCCTAGCATGGAATTATTTAATTTTTGCTGTTATTAGGTATGTATTTGATAGCTATCACATATAAAATAAAATATATATAAAATGCTTATGAAAACAAAACTAGGAATCCTTTTGTAATATCTATTTTGTAATGCTATAAATAAATGTGTTCACTATCAAACTTCTTTTTGGGGGCTGAACCTTGCCCCCACCTAATGTGCGTCTCTCCAGCTGTGTAACATGACATAGATGGTTTGTCTAAACCACTGCCAGTTTCTTGGAAGAAAGTCATGAAGAAGCATTCAGAGTAACCATTTCTGCTTGCTATGCTGACACAACGGAGAAGGCAGTGACACCCCACTCCAGTACTCTTGCCTGGAAAATCCCATGGACGGAGGAGCCTGGTAGGCTGCAGTCCATGGGGTCGCTAAGAGTCGGACACGACTGAGCGACTTCACTTTCACTTTTCACTTTCATGCATTGGAGAAGGAAATGGCAACCCACTTCAGTGTTCTTGCCTGGAGAATCCCAGGGACGGGGGAGGCTGGTGGGCTGCCGTCTGTGGGGTCGGACAGAGTTGGACACTACTGAAGCGACTTAGTAGCAGCAGCAGCATGCTAACAAAAAGTGTTCAGTTGATTTGCTTCTAAACACCCATAAATGAAGAATTTCTGGATCCTTTTTGAAATTATTTCCTAATCTCCTGCCAGAATGTTAGTTCCATTTGTGCTAAATATAATCCTATTACATAAAAACTAGGAGTAAAAGATCTTTTTTTGTTTTTTTCTTTCCACTTTATTATCATCACTGAGTTTGTTTACAGTAATACTATAGTAGAAGGGTTGCTGAACTAAAGGTCAGGTGGTCTGGGTTTTAGTTTTCTAGTTTATTTTCTATTCACGTTACCTTCTCTATGTACATGACATTCTTATACAGGGCTTGGGATAAGGATAAAGTGAAATGAGGAAATACTGTCAAAGTGTTTCTAAAGTGTTTAGTGTTACTAAAAACAAATAGTATTCAAATGTAAGGTTCATCATAATGGAAAGAAGATATTTGTATACTCATAGTATTGAAGGGAATAAAGATTCAAAAATTTTTGGACTGTGCTGAAAACCTTAGATGATATATGCTGTAGAAGACTGTGTGTTTAATGATGAGTATTTGTGAAGTGCCTGACATGATATCTGTTCCTTCTGCCTCCTTTTAATTTTTTTGTAGCTGTTTTTACATTTTCCAGATAAGGTCCTTATTTCTGCCCTCTTTCTTAACACCCGGTATGTGCATTTACCCACAAATACTATTTTTTTTTTCTTTAAAGGGAGCCACTATTAAAAAGGATGAGCAGACTGGGGCCATCGTGGTGGCCAGGATCATGAGAGGAGGAGCTGCAGACAGAAGTGGTGAGAGTGTACACATGTTTGGCGGGTGCGGACGAGTCATGTGGGTTTTATGTGTCACATTTCTGGTATATAACTGAGAGGATGGCAGGATTTAGACAGTACAATTAAACAGTAATAAGGTATTTTTCTCTATGTTCAAATGTGGTTATTGTTCAATTGCTAAGTCGTGTCTTGATTATTTGAGACCACATGGACTATAGCACCCAAGCTTCCCTGTCCATCACCAGCTCCTGGAGCTTGTTCAAACTGATGTCCATTGAATCAGTGATGCCATCCAACTATCTCATCCTCTGCCCCCTTCTCCTCTTGCCTTCAGTCTTTCCCAGTGTCAGGGTCTCTTCCAGTGAGTCATCTCTTCGCATCAGGTGGCAGTACTGGAACTTTCAGCTTTAGCATCGGTCCTTCTAATGAATATTCAGGGTTGATTTCCTTTAGGATTAACTAGCTTGACCTCCTTGTTGTCCAGGGGGACTCTCAAGAGTCTTCTCCAGCATCATAGTTCAAATGAACCTATTTAAATAAATGATAAATCTCATTTTGCTTTACGGTCTTCGCTTATATGGGCTTCCAAGGTTATAAGACTTATTTCAATGTTTCTGATTTCAAAAGTACTACTAAATGCACGCAGCCTTTAAAAATACTATTTTGAAGATGAAAGTAATGTGCATTTTTAGAAAAAGACTGAGATGCTGCTGCTGTTCCTTTGGCAGTGTTGTGAGGTTGTGGTCTTGGAGTCATTCTCTGGGGGCTCAGCCTCTGAAACCTGAGAGGCATGAGGTATGTTGCCCTCACAAGCACTGGGGGACCAAACTGTGCGTTCAGTGTGGACACAGTCACAAACCATGGTTTCTTTTGTAGGTAATGCTGCTGGTTTTCTGAATTTGCTTTTTCTCAGGTCTTATTCATGTTGGCGATGAACTTAGGGAAGTGAATGGGATACCGGTTGAGGATAAAAGGCCTGAGGAAATAATCCAGATCTTGGTAAGCTGAAAATTTATTTTAAAATTGCCATGAAAATGAGAATTGAATCGCTGTGTTTCAGACCTGGTCATGAACACAGGATTTGGATTTGGCACTCCAGGATTTGGATCCTGACTCTATTAACTTAATCCCTGTATGTCCTTGGAAAATACCTTCATCTTTTTATTGCTTCCCTGAATTCATCTACAAAATGAGAATAAGAAGTGGTAAATCTCTCACTGGAGCATTCGAAGATTCAACGAGCTCCTGTAGGTCAGGAGTTTGACAGGGCCCGTCCCAAATTAGGTCTTTAATACACATTGCCAGTGATACATTTATCTCTGGGGCCTATATCTTCCAGGTATATAAAGTAGTGAAACTAACTTATATGTCTTAAGTCTAAAATGGAATGAAACTACAATAGGCCTTGGCAGTATAAATTCTCAAATTCATTTGTTTATTTGTAAGGACAAAATAAAGAGAGATTGTCCCTGTTATGTATAAAAACATATTATTAACCTGTCAAGAGTCTTCGTATCTCAAAACAGATCTCAGTGTATATGAAAATTTAGTAAATGATTAAGATAGCATTTTAAATGAGTGTTAGCAGTGAGATTGTTTCATAAATGGTATTGGATTGATTATTCAGTTAGAAAAATAGTCCTTATTGTACAACTCACACAAAACTAAATTCCCCCAAATTAAATTTTTTAAAAAATCATTGTGCTCTGTCATGTCTGACTCTTTGTGACCCCATGTACTATAGCCCACCAGCTCCTCTGTCCGTGGAATTTTTCAGGCAAGAATACTGGAGCAGGTTGCCATGTACTCCTGGGAAATCTTCCCAACCCAAGGATTGAACCTGCATCTCGTGTTTCCTGCATTGGCAGGCAAATTCTTACTACTTTTTTTTTTTTTCACTACTGTGCCACCTGAGAAGCCCCCATACTACACTTGATCTTAGCCAAAAGGCCAAGAAAGAAATTCTAACCTTGATGTGAAATTCAAATAGATATAATGACTAGAACTGAAAACTTTTTCTACAGGAAAAGATGCTGTACATAAAACTTAAAAGACAAATGAGGTTATAGGCAAAATATTTTCAATTTATATGATTGAAGGCTCATATTTTAATGTATATGAGAGTTCTTAATAATCATTAAGAAAAAAGCAGTTATAGAACAGCAAAGCACATGTACAGATAAAAATGACCAAAAAACATGATGTCTGAAAAATATTGGACTGGTGGTTATTTAAAAGCTTGATAATGCCTAGAGGTAGCCAGATTATAAGGAAATAATGTTTACATGCTTTTGTTGGTAGGATAAACTAATAGAATCTTTTGAGATGGCTATCTGAAATTATCCACTCTAAATGTATGTACTCTCTAATAAGAAATTCAGCTATTGACTTCCCTGGCAGTTCAGTGATTAAGACTCTGCACTTCCACTGCAGGGAGCATGTGTTCAATTCATGGTCAGGAAACGTAGATCCCACATGCCATGCAGCATGGTCTCTCTCTCTCTCACACACACACACACACACACACACACACACAAAAGTATTTACAAGAAATTCAACTGTTGCAAATTAACCCTAAGGAAATAATTTGGCAAATGTGTATAAACAAGATAGTTTAAAAATATCTAGAAACTATTAAGAAGGTTGCACTGATTGAATAATTGTTCATCCAAGTGATGGATTATTGTGAAGTGTTCGCACTGGCTGATAGACCTTGTGATTTAGTAATAACAATAGTGCTAGTGATTGCTTACACTGATTGGGCCCTTAGTGATACCGTTGTAAGGGCTTTACATAAATTAAAATACATGCACAAGCTAGAAGAATGGGAAGGGATTATTGAGAAGACTTGCTTTCTTTCTACTTTCTTTCAATACTCTTAGTAAGATTAGTGAGTTACTTTTATGATAAGCAATAGCAACAATATGATCATTTTAAAATCACTCCTTTATGAAATTCTGATGTTTATGCTGTTAAACTCCCATTGTACGTGTGTCTATGCTGCACTAGAGTCGTTTCCATATGCTGACAAAAACTGATTCTATGTGCTAAAAAAGATTATTTATTTACAAAACAGAAACAGAGTCACAGATGTGAAAAATAAATTTATGGTTCCCAGGGGGCGATGGGGGAGGGATAAATTGGGAGGTTGAGATTGACATATATACACACTGCTATGTATAAAATAGATAACTAATAAGGGCGTACTGTAGAGCAAAGGGAACTCTACTCAATACTCTGTAATGACCTATATGGGAAAAGAATCTAAAAAAAGAATAGGTATATATATATAACTGATTCACTTTGCTGTACAGCAGAAACTAACAATATTGTAAATCACCTATACTCTAATACAAATTTTAAAAAGTAAAAAAAGGCTGACTCTATGCAGCTTTTCCCATCTTGGCTTTCAGTGACTTTATGCTGATACATTAAAATTGGCTATGGTGGGAGTATTCAGACCACGGAAATTGACAGACAGTACCAGTAGGGGCCTTTTTAACCAAACAGTGTCCTGGTTACAGCACTTGCTGATGGTGAACCTCAGAGAGGTCCACTCTTCTCCTTCTCTCCCACCCTTCCTGTCTCCACCTTTTCCTCTTTTCTTCCATCCTTCATTCCTCTTAAATATGTACCAGATATTTAGAGTTTTCACAGAGCTTACAATTTAGTGGGGGTAACAGACATTAGGGCCTCCCTGATGACTCAGAAGGTAAAGAATCCACCTGCAATGCAGGAGACCCAGGTTCAATCCCCTGGAGAAGGGAATGGCAACTCTCTCCAGTATTCTTGCCTCAAGAGTTCCATAGACAGAGGAGCCTGGGGTCGCGAAGAGTTGGACACAACTGAGTGACTAACACTTTCAGTACCTTTCATGTTCACTCGAAACATAACTAGTTTGATCAGTAAAACTTGGAAGTGATTTCTTCAACAGACATTAAGAAATAATTGTATAAGTAATTATATAGATCTGGTTATGACACATGCTAAAAGAATAGAAAAATGGTATAAGAGTGTGTTAAAGGAAGACCTACTCTTAAAATTTTTTTTTTCCTAAAGTATAGTTGATTTACAATGTCATGTTAGTTTCAGGTATACAGCAAAGTGATTCAGTAACACACACAGATTCTTTTGCAGATTCTTTTCTGATATAGGTTTGTACAGAATATTGAGCAGAGTTCCCTGTGTTAGACAGTAGGTCCTTGTTACCTACAGTCGTGTGAGGTAGTCAGCAAAGAATGGTGGGTATTGTTGCTTGTTTTCATTAAATTAGATAATCTTTTCATCTTTTAATTAATCTGCACCATTTGGTACTTTACTTACTGACCAGAATCTATAGAGCTGAGTGTTCTTCATTATTTTTCTGATGAACCTTGCAACTGATTGAGTCATGTATCTATAACCACATTACTGACCGTTGTAGGTATTTTGTCCCTGAAACTGAGACCCTTGGATGTGAAGGTCTGAGCCTCACACGCAGTCTGTTCTTTGCATTTAATTCTGTCTATATAAGGCACTGTGCATAGTCTCTGTTTCTATTTTGAAGTAACATGGATGGTAATATATTCACCGGTGTTTTTAAAGTGCACAGGAGGTAAAAGTGGATTTAGTGGTTAATGTTTTTTAACTTATTTGACAAACTTAGCACTTTCTCATGTTACAGGAATTTCTACAAAAATAGTTTCCTTAGTTTGTTTTATCTAAGAGTAGAAAATCCCAAGCTTGTAAATTTTTAGAATCATTTCATTTTCTACCTATTTTAGTTCCTTTCTCTTTGGTTCCCAAGGTTTTCTTATAACACTTTCTTTCCTCTGATAACAGGCTCAGTCTCAGGGTGCAATAACGTTTAAGATTATACCCAGCATCAAAGAAGAGACACCATCGAAGGAAGGCAAGGTAATCATTCCTTAAAAATCCTTTTTCTTTCCCCCCAGGAGGAACTAATGTTTTTCCATTCAATACATATCTTTTTTGTCTCAGCAAGTTGACCTTAATATTCTGTTTTTTAAATAAATCAGAGTTAGACGAGTACTGGCCATTTCACATTTACTCTTTATATTTATTCATCGTAAATGGAACTCTCTTCTAGATGTTTATCAAAGCCCTCTTTGACTATGACCCTAATGAGGATAAAGCAATTCCATGTAAGGAAGCCGGGCTTTCTTTCAAAAAGGGAGATATTCTTCAGATTATGAGCCAAGATGATGCAACGTGGTGGCAAGCAAAGCATGAAGGAGATGCCAACCCCAGAGCAGGACTGATTCCCTCTAAGCATTTCCAGGAAAGGTGAGTTCCTGGCGCAGAATCATGGCCTGTCTGCAGCTGACCTTTTGTTCCCTGCAAAATACCATTTCAGCATAGTTGTGATAAAATAAGCCCTGAAACCTTGCCTTCGAAGCCTTTATCCTTCAGGTTTGGATTTCTGTTTTGTCTAATGAAGTATGAATAATGACCAAAAATAACATGACAGTCTCAGGTCATATTCACTTTTTGTTATGAAGCAAATGGAAAATAGCACATTAATATCTGAAACTGCATTGATGTGAAAACTAGAAGACAAAAAAAGTGATTTCAGAGTCAGGAGAATTTATAAAAATTTGAAAGTTAGAGGATTTATTTCTTAATTTGAGTAGATTGCATTGTATTCATTGTTTCCTCCAACTTTCCATTTTTTCTTAAGATTTTTAGTATTTTGGTATTATGTTAGTCTTGGATCTGTCCTGGAAATTGATAGGCATATTGACCTTCTTTTCACCAGGAGACTGGCTCTGAGACGACCAGAAATATTAGTCCAGCCCCTGAAAGTTTCCAGTAGGAAATCATGTAAGTTTGTTAATAAGAATGCAGAACACCTAAGCCTTATTGTTTATTTTTGACTATTATAGCAGGTGTTTGTGGTAGAATAATAGGTCCTATTACGTGTGGTAACTTTTGGATCATCTTTTCATAAGAACCAACAAGTAAGAAATTAATAATGGGAATGGCAAAGTGAGTCTTTTGAAGAAAGGGGTCTTTGGGGTTGTTTATAATAAACCCATGACTCACTCTTTAAGGAAAAAAAAAGATTGCTACTCTTTTTGTTTTCTGAATTTAGGTATTTTATATTGTAACCTAAAATGCATCTCTTATTTCTCTAAAGCTAAGAGGTTTGGTTAAGATAATTCTTGGTAAAGATTAGAGGGGAAAAAAAAAATCCATCATTTTCTTGGGCACAAAAGCACTTGTGCCTAAAACAGTTGTTCTTATTCTATTTTGTTCCTTGTTTGTTTTGACATCATAGTAGCTCTGACCTTCACTCTGTTCAGAGTTATTACCAGACTAGATTAAAAGAAAATAAGAGTCAGAAAAACAAGGATGTAGGATTGCTGGAAGAGATAGTATGGTTTTTCTTTCAACCTACCCTTCTCTCAGCCTCTCTTGACTTCCCATCTCCCACCTCTTATAAGTCCCCAGCTTATCTTTAAATGTCCTGCTTTATCTTCTTTGTTTCATGGTTCTAGGTATTTTAAGAGTTTTTTTAAAAGCCCTTTATTTTCAGCATAGAAATTGTACATTAAAAGGTGAAATGAGCAAATAAACGGTCCTGGAATTATACACCAACATCTGTTTTTGGTATCGCTGCGCTTTTCACATCTCCTGTTATTTCTGTCAGTTAGTAGGAGCATAGAGCCCAGGAATCAGGTTAGAAGGGAGCCAAACTGCAGTCGAGTATAAATCTCACCAGCAGGCTTCAAGCAGAGCACTGATGCAAAAGCCTGCTTGTTCTTGCTCTGTTCAGTCTGGGCAGAAGGAAGAAACCCTTATCGTAGACAGCCAAATGGACTGTGACACTGAGGGCTTCAAGGTTAACCAGAGTGTTGCGTTGTTCAGTGTGATGAATTTCCACTGGGAGCACATCCAGAGGAAAGAAGCTTTGAGGCCCCTACCCACTTGCTGTCTGAGGGACTTTTGAATTTGAGGGCCTGCACACTTCTTATATATGTGGGACAAAATATGTGTAACCTGAAAATGAAGTAGATGTGATTCTACTCAAATCTGAATGCATACTCAGATTGGCTTGAGTTTTAGACAATGTAGAAATGTACAATTGGTTATAATTATGAATGTTCACTTATGTAAAATTTTTGATAGATGTGTTTTTTTTTTTTTAAAGAACTGTACAGAGTAGAGAGGTTGTCTTTTTAATAGCTCTCCCCACTGATTTCAGTGAAAATGTTTGTGAATGTAAGAGGGTGTGTGTGTTTGTATGTGGGTGTGTGTGTAGAAACACTAATTATAATGGAGACTTTTTGTCTTTGAATGTACATAATTTCTTTTATATGTTAATACTCTAGTATCTGAGCCTGAGGACTTGTCTTTATGGAATGTGGAGGTCCTTTCACCTTTTTTTCCTTTTATTCTTCTCTCTCTCTTTTTTAACCTAGATTTTGATTCACTGAGAGATGCATTGTTCTCATATTTAGGTATTCCTTATTTTTAAATAAAAATAAATCTGGTCAATATTAGCTGGAATAAATCACTAGCATATAGTAAATACAGCCTTGTTCAGAGAAGCATTATATTTCTGTGAAAATTAAATAGAAAGCCAATGTCCTTATTCTCAAAGAATTGAAATTCCATTTGAAATTTCTTTGAATGTTGTCTCATAAACCCTTGAACTCAAAAGTTATGCAAAAATCATTGCACTGGATCTGAACATTTTTAAAAGCATTTAAAAGCACTGTGTATTTGTAGAATGTATTTGAAAATGATTTTTTTTTTAAATGTAACAGAATCTCATAAAAGCTGTCTGACTCAACACTTCCTGGACTTCAACTTTTGGTACTTAGATTGTTGGAGTAGGACATTCATGTTTTCATGCCCTTTGCTGAATTATAGAATAATACTGTGAAGAAAAGCAGAAAGCTAATATAAAGTCTTTTATTTTTATATTTCATTTTATTGAAAAAATCTACTATATATATTTTATAATCATTCTATTACATTGAATAACATACAATAGGTTTTAAAGTTTCTGGTATAATAAAAAATTTCTAAAAGAAGAATAATCCACCTTGGTATTTATAAATTTATGTAAAAAACTCATGTTTATAAAAATTTTCTTCAGAAATTTTATTTTAAATAAAGAGTAAACTTTATAACTGAAGTCTGCATGGAGGAAAAGTTCGTGGGTAATGCCTGGTACTATAGGGCTTCAGTTAGTGTGAGTGTAGAAGTCAAGAAGGGTTGGAGCATCCCAGGGCTGTATTATCTCTGCCCTTGTGTTTGTGCTAGAACTCTAGTTCCTGGCTCCATTAGACCCAGAATAAAGTAAATCAATTTTATTCTGAATAAAATTAGAAGACTTCTTCAGGCTTTACAACTGCCATCCTTATATGCAAAATGCTGAGTGTATGTGGTATTCAACCTTGATGCTTAGTTATAGTTCCTCTGCTTAAGAATCCACGTATATTTAATATATATCCAGAAAAATGAGCTCCTCAAACAAAATAATTTGCTTCTCACACATTCTTTAAAACTAAAACATGAACTCTTAAAACTAAAACATTCCTGAATCTTAGAAGTTTGATGTAGCAACTCATCTCCTCCTCTTCCACTTCCTCCTCCTCCTCTTATCCAACAAAGAAATTTTTTTAACTTTTTATTTTATATTGGAGTGTAGCTGATTAACAATGTTGTGATAGTTTCAGGTGGACAGCAAAGGGATTCAGCCATCCATATACTACATGTATCAATTCTCCCTCAAACTCCCCTCCCATCCAGGCTGCCACATAACATTGAGCAGAGTTCCTTGTGCCGCACAGTAGGTCTTTCCAACAAAGAAGTTTATATAGAATTTTGTGTGCTTGCCCTCCTTGCTTCATCTGCTGCTAGGCTGTCACATAATGAATGTTAATAATACAGACAGAAGAACAGAGCTGGAAGGCTGGCAGGTGTCCTTTGCTGTGATGAGGGTTTAGATAGTTACCAGAAGGACACAGGGTGTCTGGGGCTGAGTACGAGCACATTTTATGTCTCAAGTGGTACATAGGGATAGATATCCTGACAGACAACTTGGCAGCTTGCGATACTTGTGTCGATATAATTTAAAGGAACTCTGTTTCTTCTGTCAAAACTGATTTTTATAGTTCAGTTGTGTATGTAATGCCATATGATGTCACCTAACTTCTAAAAAGAAATATGAATTTCTTTGATTACTTGAAATATTGTTTATTCCCTTTCTATTGAAACGTAAGTATATAAGTTAGAAATTAGCTTCTTAGCAGCAAAAACTTTAACTTCAATTGGATGTAAGTTATATTTAAATTGAGTCTGTGTGGGATTCAGAAAAGGCTCTTATAGATGGAGTATATTTTACTGCAGAATGTTCAAGTATATTTATTTACAGCGCTTATTTACCTGTTTTTAGTTATCAAAGTATAAATACCTGAATATTTCTAATAATGGTGATTGAATATTAATGAAAATATTTTCTTTTACAAAATAGCTTTAATAGAATTCCAGTTATAAAAAACAAAATGTACAACTTACTGACTTTTTAAAAATTAGAAGGTAGAGACACAAAATATTTTAGAATTTGTTTTAACCAATTTTGATTGTTATCATGTGGGTAAAAAAGAAAACATTTAACTGCAGTCAAAGGGTGTCCATTTACAGAGTGTCACCAGGTTCATTCAAAGACAAATATTTTGTGAACTGAAGATCACAGTCTACTAGCAATAAAATTTAAACATTGAGGAAAAGAGTGAATTCATTCACATGGTACCAGTGTTCTGGAAGGCCAAGCATTTGAGAATAAGATATATATGTATATATCATTACGCTATAGGTTGTTGTAACAGTACTTTCCAAGTTGAGTAAGCCCCTTCTTCCTGGCATCTTAGATAATGTTTATTTACTATTTTTACACATACATTTAATTCAGAAATTAACAAATAGATTATGTTCTTAAATTTAGTTTGTGTGTCTAACACTTCGTCACACATTTTCTGAATATTGGTGGGATTGTGTGTAAGAGAAACATACGTGATTTTAAAAATATGGGAAATACTTTTTTGCCCTGACACCTTTTGGGAGATATCAAAGATCAGTTTGTGTAGAAAGAGGTGTAGATGAATTAAGTTGTAAATTATACATCTGATCATGAGATGGTTGAGGTGAAGACCTTTCTTGTTGTTGCTTAGTTTTCATCTCAATAAATTGTGATCTCCTTACATACATAAAGATAAGACTGTCAGGGTGTATGTGTGAGATTCCCACATGGAAGATTCACATTCTTTCCATGTGAGAGATTCTCAACCATACTGTCTTCTGCCTTTCGTCCTGGGACCCTGGTTCATACAGGTAAGAGAGTTGACCAGCGGTTAGAGGTCTGCTCTGTGGTCATGGATCACTGCAGCCTTTAGGGGAGATCACAGTGAGGGGTGAGCAGTCTGAGAAAGCTGTTTCTAGAGTGGGGCCTAACTCTGTCCCAGAGAATATCCCACCAATACAGACAGTTTCTCCACTTGTCAGGAGCATCTGATGGGTCCCACTCTGGTAACCTCTAGCAACAAGTCCATCCTGCCAGGGATGCAGTGCTTTTCCTTCCTCTGAGGACATTGCTCTCTCTCATTATGACCTTGGTCTGTCTCTCCTCTGTGCTTTTTATAATTGTTGCATCCTGCATGTCAGTGCTCAGTGATGTAGAGCGGACTCTTGCTGCAGCTGGGAGATGAGAAGGCCCTTCCCTGGCTCCCCTGGCAGGCAAACACCTACGAGGCTGAGGATTCTGGGTGGGCAGGAGGCTGGAGCAGTGGAGGGTAGAGGGAGGTAGTCGGGAAACTTGACAGAAATCTGTTATTTCCAGGGACCTTTCCCTTGACTTACGTTTCCTAGTTCGAAGCTCCAGGTATTAAAAAGTGACTTTTGGTGTGATTGCATGGTAATTCAAAACTCAGACTCTGGAACTGGACTGCATGGGTCCACATCCCAGCTGTGCCACTTAATGAGTGCCTTATCCCCCTCTCTGATTTCCCATCTGTAAAATGGGGATAATACAGCCTCATAGGGTTGTTGGAGAATTATGTAACACTATGGATTTGATGTGCATTCAGCAGTGCCTAACTGAAGCAAGAGTCCTGCAGCTTACCCCAGCTCTCTTCTGAGATCCACCTTTTCCTCTTTGCTTTTTCTCCTGGGTTCTATTAAGCATGATACTTGCTATTGGATATTTACGTGTATGTTGTGTCATGCTAAAAATACCATCTCTTCCTACTTTAGAATTGCAAGGAGGAAATGTTCTTTTGAGAATTTATGCAGCATATTTAGGACCTCTTATTAGAATATGAAATATACATATACTACATATATTTTAAGTTACAGATTTTATTTTTATGTGGATGGACTTGGTGTTTTAATTTGTGTGTGTGTGAGAGAGAGACATGGCTTTTTATCATCTGATTTATGTAATGTGGAGTCTTTAATCAAGAGTTCAATATTCAGTCTATCTTATTGTGTATTATCACAAAAGTACACTCTGTTTAACAATCTATTAATGCTTTACAGCAGAAATGTCTGAGATCACAGGTTGATCAATCTTTAACATTTTTATTTTAAAATGTTAGAAATAACGTTTTTATTTCTACTTAGATGTTGGGCTTGGCTATCCTGCGTCACATCCCTTCATTGTTTGTTTTCTAATCATTTGTTTTAGATGCATGTGGCATTTCAGAGCTCCTAAGAAATGAGGATAAATAAACTCCAACTTGAATGACTCATACTCTAAACCTGAATAGTAATAATTTGCTTGTCATCTTGGCAAATGACTGTCCCAATAAAGCTAATGCAGTTTGAAGACCCATGGGTATTTGAAAAGTAAAAATAAGATGTTGTGCACACTTTCTCCTAAGTGTTTTCTTTGGCTTCTGTGCTGTCCTGTGAAGAGAGAAACGAGCAGAGAGCTATTCTGATTGGTCCTGTTCACTCAGTAAGGTCAGGTAGCAAAACATCTCCTGCCTTGACTTGTGGTTACAATGTTCTTCTGTTAAATATTCAGTTCTCTCTCCACCATTAACTGAAGAGGAGTCTCCTAGGTCAAACCTAACTCATAATACCTTCTTCTTAGTAACTTAAGAATTATTTCAGATTACTTCTTAAAATACTTTTCATCATGTAATACAGACAGAATAAAAATAAAGGGTTCTGTCTGACTCATTTCATATGTATAATAAGTTGATGACAGTTGTCAAGATATTATTATATTTACAGGATATATAGACACTTTAAGGGCAAAATTTGTTGCTTTGAAAATGTTTACTTCTTTTTACTATTTTCATCATGAAATATCCTTAGTTCTAAATAGTTTAGAAATAGAACTGTGCCATGAAAATTAATATAATCCCCTTATAGAAGGTATTTTAAAGAAATGCTGATGGTTTTTTCTGGTTATTTTCCCTTTTGGGTATTTAATAAACTATATGAAGACTTTTGTGTTTTTACTGCTTAAGTGTATACATTATTTTTAGACCATAACTACAGTATAGTCTAAAATGTAGTTTTTCAGATTCTATTCTATTTTATTCATTGACTAATTATTTTGAAATATTTAAAATACACTTGTTTTTTTCCTGTGGCTTTTCTAAGATGAGGAGACAGTTGAGAGTGGTAGGTGGATTTTTTTTTTTTTTTGGTCCTTTGGGTGCAGTATCTTCCTACTTTAATTGTATTTTCTGCACATTTAATCATTTCCTCTTTTTCTTTTTTTGTGCTTCTCAGAGGAAATTAAAGGTACATGTATACAAGTTTCCCTGCATAGTCTAGTAATTTTGTTTAGTGCACATATGTAGAGGATTAAATTGACCATAGTAAGCAGTTTATATTTAAAAGATCATTGTACATCCTAACTTTCGTCTTGACATTATAGTACCCACAGTTATGGTTGGACTTTGTTTTAGAAAGAAATGTACACTTTTGTTTTTGCTTCATAAAGCAGCAGTATACACAGTATTCTAATGTAGTACATTACTTTTATCTGTAATAGTCTCAAATAAAGATAAATGAAGAAAACAGTGCTATCCATATCTACTGACAGACTTATTACCTAAGGATGTGGGGAGTGTCTTCTTAACTATTTGAATTCTGCAGTCTGTGTTATTAGTTTTAGAAGTATGTTTGTGTAAAGATGAGAAGCCTAAAATAATTAGGACCCCACTACTTAAATTAAAAATTTAAGATTTGCATAACCTAGTATTTGTTTAATTCTTGGCAATAATTAATAGCATATTGTTTATTTTAAAATGCTTTCATCTGTTCATTTTTTTTTTTTTTAATCAAAAGAAGGGCTGTGTCTTCATTTTAACCTTTCTGTCTACTCCAGTGAGCCAAAATAAGTGCTATATTTTACATATTCTCAAGGAGCCTGATTTACAAAAATAAATTTACTTTGGGGATCAAATGGTATAATTTTCTTGATTGACAAAATATAAATGTATCAGACAAGTCTGTTAAAGTGTTCTTGGAACTGAAGTTAAGGCACTTCCGAAGAAGCGTGAAAAAAGAATTGCATGATGTTTCAAAATGTTACTGTAAACTTAAATATAAAACAAAATGTTTTATATTTATATACAAAATAAAAATATATTAAATAATTAAATAAATATTTTAAATTATATAAAATATAAAATATTAAAAATATTAAATATATTAAATATAATAAAACAAAATGTTTTATATTTAAGAGTAGCATTGTGAGGGCTATTCTTTGCTGTGCTTTGTGACTGTTTCAAGTGATTTATTTTTTTGCATCTGTGGCTGGGCTTCTAACTGTTCTGCTTTGTTTCTTGGCTTTCGTTCTGTCTGCTCTTACACTCCATCCAGAAGGTGCTGAATGTGGTGGTATCAGCAGTGGAACCGATCTAGGTGAGCAATTAGTCATGGAAGAAGAGTTCTTTCTTTCTGTTGCTTTCTTCAAAGCCATTACACTGTTTTGTCTTAAATTAGCATATTTACATTAGCATGCTCTGCTATCAGTGGGGGGTAGCATGAACCTTTATTTTAAACTTGCTCAATTGGCTGGACACAAAGGAATTCAAAATGTGCTTTGGTTTATTATTCAGGAAGCTTCCCAGATGCTCTATTTTTGAAAACCATGATAATTTTTTGATAGAGGATGACACGGCATCTATTTGTGCTAAGTAAGTTTACTGAATTAGTTGTCTCTGGATTTCTCTAAATTATCTGCTCTTAAGTCACTTCAGTCGGTCCGACCTGCGGACCCCAAGACGTCAGCCCCCGGCCCCGCCGGACCCAGGCAGAAAACGGAGTGGGTGCCACCCCGAAGGGGAAGCGCGGTCCGACAGCGACCCCGGACCAGCCCACCAGGCCCCCATCCATGGGATTTTCCAACTAGCTGTAAATTATTCAAAACTTCTAAATAACTTGCATCTTCCTAAATAACTTTGGTTCCATTTTCTAATGACTTATTATTCCCATAACCCCCCTCAAAATACCCACTGATCAGCTCCCTGTACAATTAAAGTTTATGATTAACTTGCTCCTCTGTTCTGGATGGAAAATTTTCCACTTTGGAGATGCCAAGGGATGTTATAAACAAAAGTCAGGATATCCAGAGATTGTTAAAGCCTTCCGAGTTATCATCATCTCAGTTCAGACCTTGCCTCAGTCTGCTGTGTGTTGGAACACTGGCAAATTCTTCACTTGCAGTAGTGAGGGATAGTGGTATGGAAACTCAGTTTGAGAGAGAAGTCTTTCAACTGCCTTATTTTCAGATTAATATTCAGCAATACTTATGTACATGATGATAATATCTCTTGGTTATTGAAGAACGGTTCCAGATCCTGTATTTGTTATTTAATATATATCTTACCTCCCTTTTTAAATTTTTTAAAAATCTTATCTCTTATATGGCAAAATTGGTGGTATTTTATCCACTTTAAAAAAAGAAAGAAACTGAGACACAGAATCTTACCAGATTTACCAAAGACAATAAATGTTGCATCCTGGTTTCAAATCCACAGCTATGTAGGTATAATACCTACTGTGTCTTTTACAGTATGCTGCCCTCTAGCTTTTCATTCTACAAGACAAAGAAACAACAAAAAATTGCAGAACATAGGGTATTTTAATTTATATGCTGGGAAAACTATAATTTACAAAGAGAGAATTGGATGATCAGAGAGAGGTTAAAATTTCCTCGATTCTTCACTCAATTCAGAACAGTACAATGTGCCAGATACTCTGTATATTAATCGATCCTCTCTTACAATCTTAGAAGCCTTAATGGCTTCAACCCAGAGGCATTGATTAGTCTCCTGATTCTGTGGTCAGCTGGGCAGTTCTGGTCTGTGTCCACCTGGCAGATGGCTGCAGGCTGGTTGTTTGGTTGTGGTCTGCCTGGTCTGGGGGGCAGGGGTGCTCAGTTGGGCAAACCTGTTTCTATCCCACATAGTTTTTCACCCTCCAGTAAGCTACCCATGTAGAGGTCTCAGGGCTCTGCAGAGCCACAGAAAGAACCATCGCTGGTATGTAAGTGCGATGAAGCCTCTGCTTATATCACATCCGCTGATGGCCCATTGGCCAGAAAAAGTCTTGTGGCCATGCCAGAGTCTGTTGGGGGTTGAGGAGTGGACTGCCCTGGAAGCTAGGGGACAGGGAGAATCTGTCACTGCAAACTTCTGCCTGTCTCCAAACTAGAAAGAGGGGCACCTATCCTTGGTTGTGTGTATCTATCCAGTGAAGAACTGTGGCATACTGTGCATGGGGTTCTCAAGGCAAGAATACTGAAGTGGTTTGCCAGTGCCTTCTCCAGTGGACCACATTTTGTCAGAACTCTCCATCATGACCTGTCCATCTTGGGTGGCCCTATGTGGCATGGCTCATAGTTTCATTGAGTTAGACAAGGGTGTGGTCCATGTGATCAGTTTGATTAATTTTTTGTGATTGTGGTTTTCATTCTGTCTACCCTCTGATGGATGAGGGTAAGAAGCTTATGGAAGCTTCCTGATGGGAGAGATTGACCGAGGGTAAAACTGGGTCTTGTTCTGATGGGCAGGGCCATGTTCAGTCCATGAGATGGTTGGATGGCATCACTGACTCGAGGGACATGAGTTTGAGTAAGCTACGGGAGTTGGTCATAGACAGGGAAGCCTGATATGCTGCAGTCCATGGGGTCACAAAGAGTAATGACTGAGTGACTGAACTGAACTGAAGAACTATGGCATGAAGCATTATTGGACGAATGTCGGCTTCCCTGGTGGCTCAGACGGTAAAGAATCTGCCTGCCCTGCAGGTGGCCTGGATTTCATCCCTGGGTGGGGAAGAGACCCTGGAGAAGGGACTGACAAACCTTTCCAGTATTCTTGCCTGGAGAATCCTGTGGACAGAGGAGCCTAGTGGGCTACAAGTCTATGGGGTCACAAAGAGTCGGATGCAACTGAGTGACTAACACTTTCACTTCACATAAAATATGGTAATTCAGAGGTTGTGATAATCATCTGAGGCTGGGGCAGTGAGGGAGTCAGTCCATGAGGGGAGACACTGGAACAGGCTCCATGGTTTAGGCGGGATCACAGTTAGTGCCAGGGGATGAGGGCAGGAGTAGCAGTATGGACAGAGGTGGCTGTTGCAGAGCACAGGCTGACAGGTAGATGGCAGCACTGGAAATTGATCATCCTGCTTGACGACGTGAGATCTTCAGCTGCAGGCCAAGGAACTTACACATTTTATTAGCATTTTACCTGGTTTTTAGACTCACATAATTCTTTGTATAAAGAATGAAATACAGGTTTTATTCTACATGTCTCTGATAGAATGTAGGGTTTTATAAAGTTAATATTTAGTAGATATGACTTGAAACTCAAAAGCAAAGGTGGTTAGCACAATGGGCTGCTTTCAAGAGCTCAAAGGGCATGAGTTCTGATAAAATGCCACTGCATCTGGCAACTCGGAATCACTGCTGCCGCCTGAGAAATGACTTTCCTGGAAGCCACAGGCTTGCAAGTGAGGGTGGACAGTGAAGGGAGAGGTCAGCTGAGATCAAGGTGGTTTGTGTAGTTGAGGATAGGAGTAGTTTAGTGGGAGAGAATAATTGGTTCATATCTATAGGCAGAGATAAAGGCTTGATGGTAAAGGATTAAGTTCTGAGATAGAAAGTAGTTCCTTGATCAAAACCCCAAAGCAGATGAAATTGGATGGAATTAAGACCACAGGATCTTTATCACTTAGATCAAGTGAAGCCTGCAGATACCACAGGTCCCAGGAAAACATTCTTTAGAAAGTGCAGAGGGCTTAGTCCTTCCAAGAGACCACTCTGTGGTTGGTCCAGTTGCTTCAGTTGTGTCCGACGCTTTGTGACGCTATGGACTGTAGCCCGCCAGGCTCCTCTGTCCATGGGATTCTCCAGGCAAGAATACTGGAGTGGGTGCCATGCCCCTCTCCAGGGGATCTTCTCAACCTAGGGATCAAACCCATGTTTCTCATGTTTCCTGCATTGGCAGGCGGGTTCTTTACCACTAGCACCACCTGGGAAGACCCGCTTTGCACCTCTCCCCCAATTATGGATAAAAATAGGCACAATCCAGGTGAAAGGGGAATATCATGAGTCATCTAATAACTTGTATCAAGTCAGACTGTGTTTAGGCAAAAGATCCATTTTTGTTAGACCCACAAACATGAGAAATTTCATGTTTCCTGGCTCCTTTGACAAAACAGATTTGACCAAACTACGCCTTCATTTTCCAGTGTTAAGAATTAGCCGAGACTGAGTTACAAGTGGCCCCTTAAATGAACACAAGCTCTCCAGTTCAGCACAGCCTTGCCGTGCTGTGGCCGAGCCAGCCCGGAGACGGGATCCCGCGACACTCTTCTAGCAGTCGTGTTGATGCTTGTGCTATATAACAGTGAAGTCTTTCTTTATGTCCCAGTTCTCAAACGTGGGGAAATAAAAGTAACCAAAGAGCAGTTAAGGGAAAATGGGACCACCTAGTTCTTCGAGGAGTGAATACTGTACAAATCGTGTCAGTGTTGACAGAATGCAATTTAAGATTTTTCTGCCCGTCTAGCTTCTGTTGGCTTTTGGGTTTTGCAAGCCCTGATTACAGAGCCTAACTCTTGACTCCATTCAACTCCTGGTCGTGGAGACGAATTTTCCTTTCCATACCTGACTAGCCAATGGGAGAACAAGGTCGACATGTTTTTGTAGATGTCTGTCATGTCATCACATCTTTCTTCTTTCTGGTCTAAATGCTTGTTCTGATACAATAGCAGCAAGAGAGCCACAGATTTGGGGCACCTAGAGGTTCATGTAGGGTGGGGTCAGGTATCTGAGAAAAGAAGCATACAGTAAGACAACTTTGTGTTGATATGACATAGTAGGATACAGAAGTTAATAGTGTTTCTGATAAAAGGTTTTTCTTTTAAGGAAGCCCTTCAGTGAATGACTACTGAGTGGAAATTGTGTCTTTTTGCAGGATACACAAGTTTGATAGTACTTCTCTGGTTAGTTTTAGTACTATTAAAGAGTTACTTTGTTATAAATAGACTAAGCAAATGGACTGCCTTGTGGAATGCTATTTTGGCTCCCACCAAGAACCAAACCCTCAAAATGCTACAGATTTTTATACATTTTTAAAAAGCAGTCTCATAAGCAGCATGCTGACATTTATGGCAAAGCTATTTTTTGGTATAAATATTATTTTATAAACACCTTTAAATATAAAGAATCTGCCTGTGTAGGAGACCCAGGTTTTATCCCTGACACAGGAAGATCCCCTGGACAAGGGAATGGCTACCTACTCCAGTATTCTTGCCTGGAGAATCCCATGGACGGCGGAGCCTAGTGGGCTACAGTCCATGGGGTCACAAAGAGTTGGACATGACTGAGCAACTAACAGTTTTCACTTTGACTTTAAGTATAGTGACGTAATGCAATAGTGTGACGTTTTATTCGCTTTTCTTCTTTTCTCCTGTTGAATAATCATGTCTCTACCTATTTATTTTTTCCTATCGGGTTCTTTATCAGCCTCCTGTTAATGTTATGAGCCCTTTCTGTATCATGCACATTAGCCCTCTCTCTGCTGTGTGCATTTTCTTCTGGTCCTTTGGTGCATTTTACCTTTTTTTTTTTTAAATGTCAAGTTTAACATCATATAGACATTTTAATTTTTACATAGTCAAATCTATGAATTCATTCCTCTGTTTTCAGAGTTTTGTATTCCCCACACCAAAATTTTTAATTTATATCTTTTGCAAAGTAATATGTACATTAGGTTGAAGCATGTGAAATTGCTGTTGTTTTTTTTTTTTTTGGTAGGTCAGAATGTCAGCAGTTTAATACAGCTCTATTTAGTAAATTGTTTTAAAAGTGAAATGGCATTGTAAGTTCTTGCAGGCAAAAGCAGGAACCTTTTCCCCTCTTCCTCCTTGGTGTCATGTCCTCCTTCAAAAGATCCCACTTTAGCTCTGATTCTTACGGCATTTGCAGAATATAACTTTCTTATAATGGTATTTCTCATTTGGTTTCCTGATATTTATTGAGCACTTGTTATGTTCTGGACCCTCAGCATTTCAACAGAGATCAAAAGCAGACCCCCTTTCATAGAGTAAGGGAGTGGGGTGAAGACATAACTAAATAAAGCACTAAGTAAATTACATAATACATTCAGTGGTGAGACATGCCATGAAGAAAAGTGAAGCTGGAATGGCCACTGGGAGAGGTAAGGACACACAGCTTCAGTTTTCCCCAGGGTGGTCACTGAAGGCCTCCCTGAGGCCCTGGTGGAGAAAACCCCTGAGGGGGCCTTTTAGAAAAGGAATAGTGGGGCAGTCAGTGCAAAGGCCCTGAGATAGGCCCTGGGGCATCTGCAGAGCAGGGAGACCAGTGTAACCTGAGCAGAGTGAACAAAGGAAAGAGCGACAGGCTTTGAGGCTGGTGAGATAACAGGATGCTGGTGTGAGGGGCTCTTACTTGTGTGGGATGGGGAGTCAGACAGGGGTTTGGAGCAGAGTGACGTGCCTGGCTGTGAGCTTCAGGGTCACTCTAGCTGATTTGCTGAGAACGGGCTATAAGAGAGCCAGGGCAGAGGTGGGCAATTGTGTGTCATCCAGATAAGAGTGACTGTAGCTGGAATCAAAATGTCATTAGTAGAGGTGGCTCTGGTGGCTCAGTCAGTAAAGGATCTGCCTGCAATGCAGGAGACCCAGGTTTGATCCCTGGGTTGGGAAGATCCCCTGGAGAAGGAAATGGCAACCCACTCCAGTATTCTTGCCTGGAGAGAATCCCATGGACAGAGGACAGGTGGGCTACAGTCCATGACGTCACAAAGAGTCAGACATGATACTGAGTGACTATCACTCACTCATACATATACATACACACAGAGACTTTAAGGAATTGGATCATGTAATTGTGGAGGCTTAATAAGTCAAAATCTACAGGCTAGGTAGCAGAATGGAGACCAGGAAAGAGCTACATTTTGAGCCAAAGGCTGTCTGCTGCTGGAAATCCTTCTTGCTCAGGGAGAGGTTAGTCTCTTTTCCATTAAGATCTTCAACTGATTGTATAAGGCCCACCCACATTATAGAAAGTAATCTGCTTTGAGAGGGTGAGATGAATTGAGAGACTAGCATTGACATATATATATATATATATTACCACATGTGAAGTAGATAGCTAGTGGGAAGCTGCTGTATATAGTACATGGAGCTCAGCTTGGTGCTCTGTGAAGACCTAGATGGGGAATGGTGGGAGGGGATATATATGTAAACTTATAGCTGATTTACATTGTTATATAGCAGAAACTAACACAATATTGTAAAGCAACTATACTTCAATAAAAAAAAATAGAAGGAAAAAAAGAAAAAGTAACCTGCTTTATTCCAAGTCTACTGATCTAAATGTTAGCCTTTATCCAAGAAACACCTTTACCAGAGGCATCCAGAGTAATGTTTGATCATCTGGGCACTGTGACCCAGCCAAGTTGACACATAAGATTAAGTGTCACATTCTCCAGTCTCTTACTCTACGTTAAATTGTGGTGAGGGAAAATTTACCCTTTGGAGATTTGATAGGTCTTGCACATCAAATGTTTGTCTCACTAAAAGAAGTAATTTAAACCATACAAGTCAACAACATGGAATGGATCTGTGACATTTCAGGCAATTACTACAAGTCATACAGTACTCTGGTGACTCCAGAGCTCAGCCACTACCGCTGCTTTCTCAGACATGCCTGGTTCTAAAGAACAGCCTTTGCACAGGATGGTTCTGTATCCATCCTCAGCACAGGACACCTTCTCCAGCTCTAGGACCCCTCTGGAATATGGCCAAGGGAGTTCCTAGAAAGTCTGCCTTCTCATGAGGTCATTTCCCAGGACTACTTACATAGAAGAATTTCTTCCCCTCACTCCTTATCTGCCTCCACACTGTTATTTCCTGAGTCCACAGATGCAGAAGGACAGTGGGAGTGATTACTCTGCAGACAGAATATTCTTGGACCCCAAGTGGAAATGCTCAGGGTCGCTATTGATCTAAGTGAGGCCGATAATCATTTAGTGAGTGAATACATTTGATTATTTTCACTTTCTCTGATGTGCATAAAGTCAAGCTCTAAATAGTATAAGTAGCCATTTCCCTGATGACTGATTACATTTTTGGAAAATACATTCCATGTCAAATTGATCTAAGTTGACTCTTGAAAGCAGTAGCACTGTAATACTCCAAGCATTGAATGTCTCTTTGTATAAGAATTATATCTTGAAACTGTATTCAGTGAGCCATCACTGATACGAATGTACACTGGGTCATAGGATTCTTATTGATGTATAACACTGGATTTCTTAAAGGTCACTGTATTTATCGATAAAAGATGTTTGCTTATTAGTGGAGGGAAGGAAAAAAGCTTACTGACTAGGCAGTGTAAGTTGTGTGTTGTTTGCATGAAATTAATAAACTGAGGTTAAATTGATAGTATGCTATAAATATGAATTGTAGAAAATTACACCTTTGAAATTGTGTGTGTATATATATACACACACGTGAATTATTAATAACTCACTTCCACCTATAAACTCTAAACAACTTCCTTTAGTTTTGATGGGTGGTGTGAGAGTTAGTGTGTCTTTGGTGTGTGTGTGTACATGTGCATATGCTGACTTACGAAGGGTGATTGCTTCTCAGTGGTAGAAATGCAAGCTTTAAAGATACTGTCTCCCTTTTCCTACTACAATACAAAATAGTTCTTATGAAGAATAACTGGCCTTTTCTTTAACTGGTAAGAATTACAGAATGTTTTCGCTCTGTTTAATTCATTATAGAAATTGTGTTATAAACAATTCACAAAGCACTGCTTATCACGCATCTGTCTTCCAGCACAATTTCTTGCAAATGATCTCCTGAAAAATCATCAGTTTTTCTCCACTTCTGCTCCTGCTGGAGCACTTCATGCATTCTTTTAAAACAAGATCAGTTTTGGGACTTCTGTAAGTTAAGACTGTTCTTTCTATTTAATGAAAGTGTTTACCATAAAGTTCAGTAAAAACAAATCCATTCATTTGCTGTTATTTCTTTTAAAACTATTTACCCATCTCTAATTCTGTATTTCTTCCTAACCCTGTTTCTTATTTGTCCCATGTTTAAGCCAGTGAGCCTCTAGTTACACTGCCTATTGTATAAATCTAGCATAAGATTCCATTTGTTCCAATATTCAGTCATTTTATTAAAGAATGTTATGTAGATAAGTACAGCTATGTCAAAATATACTGCTTTAATATTTTTCCAAAAATAAAATTTATACAAAGAGAACATTTAGAAGTATTCTTTCAAACTGTGGTACAGGTTCTTTCTTAAGTAAGAAAGAACTCTGCATAATCTCAACATGTCTGGAATACTACTTGGAAATATTCTCTCTGACAGAAACCATTCCTGCTTGGAGAATTTTAGGTTGCATAGACTCAACCTTAAAAAAATAACATTAAAATTTCAAATCCAATTTTCCCCTTTTCAGAATTATATTTTTATATTCATTTTTATGTGTGCATACTGTATTTTCTTATAATTTTGAAAGAGTAAGTAAGACTCATTTCTTTATTAGCTGGCTGGGAGAAGATTAAATTCTCATATGGTTTTTCTTTTTCTAAAATGGTAATGCTGTGCTATACTTAAAAAAAAAATTGTCGATGGTATCAGGAAAACTTTTTAAGACCTAGGTGATTTTTTTTCTTGGAAATTGCAGGTTGATATTTTATATTAGCTTCCATGATTTCATTAGATACTTTGAGTTTCTGTTTTTACTTTTAGCTGGAGATGAGCTGAAAAATTCAAGGGTATTTATGGCATTTGAACATTACTTTTATACTCAGAGCAACTTTGTACTTGTAACATTCCAGAAGTGAATTTTCCGTGTTCAAAAGCCTTTTCCTCCTTTATATACAAAATTAGCATTGTATGGCCAGTTAATATAATCCATGATGACATTCATGTTTCTTTTTTTTTTTTTTTCCCCTCCCTGATACTGTTTTCTAAGGTGGATGTAGAAGGTGACTAATTCAGTCTCTCCATCTCCAGATCTCTGTAACTTTTACAGTTTTGTGCTGGCATTGCTTTTCAGTTTAAACTTCTTCCCAAGACTTTTACTTATTTGTTGTTTTAAGATGTTCTTAATTATCTTTCTTTGTCTTTGGGATAATTTTATGGCTGGCATACTCTGGGAGCATCACTTCAACAATAACTTTGTCATAGGATCATGTTACTACATAGTTTTTACATGTCTGTTATGATTTATATCATCATAACAAGATTGGCATTATATTCAAAATGTTTATTTTAATGGGAATTTTCAACATTTTGTTGTCAGAAGCCTATCATTATATAATCACTTCCAGCCACTTAGTTTTTATTAATGTGTACATGAGTTTTTTCAAAAGTCTTAAAAAGTTCATTCATTGCAATATTTTCTCTTCCTTGTAATTAAGGTACCTACTGAACTCATTAAATATTTGCTTGGTCAAATTAATTTATTGTTTTAAGAAAATAACTTTCATACAGTATTTTTGGCAGTTCTGATTTTTAAAAGTAGCACATTTTAGCATATTTAAGGTGAGAAGAAAGAATTAAAATGCTTATTTTTATTTTCTTTTAAGAAACTAAGCCCTTTTCTTCACTGTGTTTGCATAAAATAAATGTATTTCTTCAAAAAATTAGGAACTTCTATAAATCTCTTAATTTTTCAGATGCTTATGACTGATATTGCTTTGTTATTAATTCAAGCAGGTTTCACTGAAACTCTTTCCCAATCTGCAGGTATCTGTAACATTTAACATATTAAAAGCTTATATTCTTAGAAACATTGAGGATGCATAGTTTCTAATGTTATTACCAGACTGGTTACAGAAATATCAGCAAAGATGGAACCTGTACCATTTGAAAAGTCCAAATGGTCACATACTAGTATGTATTTTCTTACGGTTAACAGAGAGGCAGGTCACACTCTCATTCACACATGTGATTTGAGGCTATTAGTGTTGGTGGTGAGTTATGACTCTGTTGGAGGGGAAGGCCTTTTTTGTTAATGCAGATACTGCCCATAAAATGATCATGTATTTTTTTTAAATAAAATGTCATCATAAATGTCAAAATTTTATGAAAATAAGATCATTAAAATGATAAATATTTACATTGTAAAAATCTTCACTGAAACTATTTATGGGAGCCAAAGAAACTGAGAACTATTTGGGATTTTAAAAAATCACATTCAGTTTTATTAGTGTAAATAAATTTCCAACACCCAGGCTGCTTTTCTTTTACCCTCTTCACTTCTTAGGTGAGTCCACTGGTTCTCTCTTTATCTTCCTTAATCTTTGATCTTTAGTTTTTATACTATATTCTCACTAAAATTTTTTTGCCATTGTTTTTGCTTTCATTGCTTTTTAAGTATTTAAGTCTTTTAATCTGTTGGCTATTCCTAACCTTTAAGAATATAAAAATTTGATCTGTTTTCATAATCATTTAATGGAACCTGCCTCTGAGACACAGGCAAAATGTATTTTCTGTTATATATTGATGTAACCTCACAGATATGTCTACCAATCCTGGATTTCATTTGTTTGGTGTTTTTGTGTATTTTTTTAAATTGTAAAATTACGTAACATTATGGAAAGTCTTTTAAAAATAGGACAAAATAGTTGCCCACAGCCCTCTCCCCCTAGTATATTGTCTGTTTTTATACTTTTTTTTCTGTATTTGTACCAGTTTTTATATTAGTAAAACTCAGTATAATTATCACTATTGTATATGTCCAGTTTTCTCCATTTATTGCTATAGCAAATGCATTTCTTAATGGTGTTGTATAGTTCTTTTTAAATTTTTATTTTACATTGAAGTATAGTTGATTAACAGTGTTGTATTAGTTTCAGGTGTATAGCAAAATGATCCAGTTATATATATACATGTATCTATTCCTTTTCTTTCCCCACTTAGGTTATTATAGAATATTGAGCAGCAGTTCCTGTGCTATACAATAGGTCCTTGTTGGCTATATATTTTAAATATAGCAGTGTCTTAAGCCCCCTTTCTTTGAAAAGGTGTTTCATAGTTAATCATTCCCATACTTCTATATATTTTGAATGCTTCAAGGTGTTTTTTACTATTAAAAATATCACTATCATTTGAAATTATAGGATGTGAAAGTCGCTCAGTCGTGTCCAGCTCTTTGTGACCCCCATGGACTATATAGTCCATGGAATTCTCCAGGCCAGAATATTGGAGTGGGTAGCCTTTCTCTTCTCCAGGGGATCTTCCCAACCCAGGAATCGAACCCAGGTCTCCTGCATTGTGGGTGGATTCTTTACCAGCTGAGCCACAGGGAAGCCCAAAATTATAGGATGGATAGATACAATACTTATCTATAATTATTTGAAGTTAATTTTAATGCCAAATGATTCTTAATTTACATATGTAAGCATTAAATTTAATACCCTTTGCATTAATAGTTATATCTGTGGTGTTATATCAATACTATTATATCAAATATAGTGAAGTAGTTTTGAAAATAACCAAATAATAATTGCCTGAGTTTAATTTTTTTTTCTTCTTAAGAGAAACATCAAGTCAAATCAGATTAGAAGTACTTGCTAAAAAAGTGATATTTTTTAGTTTCTGTCCTGAGCCTATGTTGTGAAAACACTTAAATTACAAGTATTTGGAATAATCTCTATTCCCCTAGTAGATCAGGAATACTTTGAGGGCAATGACATGTTATATTTTTCTATTTTACAGATCATCTTAAATACAGAGGAATATCAAATATATATATTTAATTATATTTGAAAAATATCTTCTAACAGAAAAAGAGCTTAGGATTTTTACTCCCTAAATTAAACTGCTGCTTCTCTTTGATAAACTTTTTCTAGTAAGTTATTTCATAAAACCACTGATGGTCCTAATGTATAGCGCAGGTAACTCTGCTGAGTGTTATGTGGCAGTCTGGATGGAGGGGAGTTTGGGGGAGAATGGATACAAGTATATGTGTGGTTGAGTCCCTCTGCTGTCCACCTGAAACTATCACAACATTGTTAACAGGCATACTCACGTACAAAATTAAAAGTTTAGTAAAAAAAAAAAAGTCATTGAAAGCTTACCAGTTTTTCTCTTAAACATCTGTGTGTGTAGGAGAATAACATTTCAAGCTTTATTCTGGACTTTCAAGATTTAATATTTGAACCAAGGATTGTTTTCTCTTTATGACACTAAAAGAAGAGTTACTTAAACCTGTTAGAGTGTTATGCCTGCCCCATTTGTTGTTGTGAGAATTAAATGAACCGATCCATGTAAGTGCTTCAGACGGTGTCTGTCATCTGTAAGTTCTCAACAAATATCCACTACCACCACTGCTTCTGTTGTTTTGATATTGAAATTAATAATAAGGGAATAATCTAAATTCAGACCAAGAATCACCTCTTTTTTTTTTTTTTGTCAAAACATCATAACTCACTATCTGGTGTTTCAGTACAAAGTGTGTATTAGCATAAAGTTGGTAAAGGGTTGTTCACTAAGGATTTCTGGGGCCATTGGCTAATTATTTAGAAAACTATAAAGTTACAGCCTCATCTCACAAACTTGATCTCATAATCATACCTGAGTAATTCCAGATGGATTTAAAAAATTAAGTGTAAAGCTATGTAACCTATTTTTTTAATATAAGAAAATTTGGATGTTTATCAGATTAAGGGTAGGAAAGTCATAAAAATAGTGGAAGAAATTACAAAGGAAAGAAAGTCACAGATTCAAATAAATAAACCTTTAAAATTTCTTTGAAAAGGAAAACTGAAAATCTTAACATCTTTGCAATAAATAAGGCCAAGGGTTATGACCTTAAAAGATACATGTATGTGTATGCTATTTATGTAGACCCCCCAAAAAAAAATGATCAACAAGTATTAACTAACAATTCACAGAAGAAATAAATGCAAATGAGTTGCAAATGTGAAAAACAGGTTCAACTCAACAGTTAAAATGAAACGGTATACAATTTTTCACTTGTAAGATCACTAAAGATTTTTAAATGATTAGAAGTCCTTTGATGAGAGAATGGTAAAACACGCAGTTGTGCTTACTGCCAATGGAAACGTATGTTCTTATTAACCCATCTGAGAAGCATTTGGACAGGATCCACCAAGCTTCTTGCAATTTGCCCTAATGAAGTCATCAGTGACACAGAGTAACAGGAATGTACAGGAATGTTTATTGCAACTTGTGTCATCTTTTATCATAAAAAAAATAAAATTTACTTTAAGCAGAACCACGCAACTAAGTAAGTTAGCAAGTTATCATAAATTATTCCTGCTGGAAAATATTAGATAAGAAGTGTCTCCGAGTGATGAAGGGCTGACCTGCACCTGCGGTTTCTCTGTGAAGCCACTTTCCTATTGTAATAAAGCTGACGTGCTGTTCTCTTAAAAAAAAAAACACACACACACACACACAAATCTCTAGCAGCTGTGGGTAAGAGCCATGGAAAAAGCTTGTCCATAAAAATGTTGAGCCAATTATAAATTACAAAAATGTGAAATATAAGGAAAAATATATTTTGCATGAAACCGTTCCCTTACTCCAAATTCCTTGTTAGTGCTGCTTTGCCGCTTCTGGTGTCTAAGAGCCAGCTCTTGCTAAGACTTGTGCATCGAAAACAAACTAGAATGAAATACGTTCTAGGTGATTTATTCCCATTTACTGGAAAGAACCTTCTGCTTGCTTTCAATTTAAGTACACATTCTTGAGCTTCCTTTTAATAAGAGAACCACCTAAGACCCGAAGGCCAGAAATGATTAACCCCTTTTCCTGACGTAGAGCCTACTCTCCTTTAAGCTTAGACTTAACCAAGCTGTGCTGACGTGCCCGCCCTGTGTCACTGAAATTTGAAAATGACAGTCTCTATGCTGCCTTGAGTGGCAGGCTTCTGTGCTGCCTGGTTTGGCTTTGTTTTCATCTGAGAAACAAGTAACAACTGTGGATTTCATACCTTTTGCTATATCCTCTGTTCTGACTGTTTTATTAGTTGTTCTGGGTTGGGGATTTCTCTTGTTTCCTGACTCTAATTTTGTGTATGCATAGATGTGTGTGTGTAGTTTTTCTGATGGCTTAGTGGGGAAGGAATCACCCTACAATGTGGGAGACACAGGAGATGTGGGTTCGATCCCTGGATTGGAAAGATCCCTTGGAGGAGGAAATGGCAGCTCACTCCAGTATTCTTGTCTGGAGAAGTTCATGGGCAGAGGAGCCTGGCGGGCTACAGTCCATGGGTGGGGGTCGCAAAGAGTCAGACACAAATAAGTGACATAAACGGCAAAACAACATATATGTGTATGTATGTATGTGTGTGTCCATATGTATGGATACATGAGTGTATATATTTATTGTGTGGTGTAAATATGTGACATATATACGTGTGTGTGTTGAAGGAGTGAGGGACCATAAGTAAGGACAGAAAAGAGAGATGCTCTCTAAATGTAACTGTAATAGAGATAGCACATCCCTAGAAAGAGTATCTAAAAAAAAAAAAATGAAAGGATAGGTAACATACACTGAATCTTTATCTCTTTAAAAATGCCTTACCACTTTAATAAGCTACTTTTAATAGTTAACATATTTAAATCTGGATTTAATATTTTGTGTCTTTTATGACATTACTCAAACACGAAGCCCCTTCATTTGCTTTTCCTGTTCCTGCTAGACAAACTTGTGCTATGGGAACAACAGAGAACGCAATGTGTTCCTGCCTTGGAGACACTTTCAGGTTAGGTGGGACCCAGTCAGGTGCTAATCTCTATCTACTGTGTAAGACGTTTACCATACGCCAGGCCCTGGGCAAATACTTCACATAAATTGTTTAATCCTTAATATCCTGCTGCTGCTGCTAAGTCGCTTCAGTCGTGTCCGACTCTGTGTGATCCCATAGACAGCAGCCCACCAGGCTCCCCCGTCCCTGGGATTCTCCAGGCAAGAACACTGGAGTGGGTTGCCATTTCCTTCTCTAATATATGAAAGTGAAAAGTGAAAGTCAAGTCGCTCAGTTGTGTCCGACCCTCAGCGACCCCATGGACTGCAGCCTTCCAGGCTCCTCCATCCATGGGATTTTCCAGGCAAGAGTACTGGAGTGGGGTGCCATTGCCTTCTCCGCCTTAATATCCTATGGGAGGTCGATAGTATTATCCTCATTTTAAAGCTGAGAAATGAAGCTTCAGAAAGTTTTTAAAACATTGGCGAGTCACCCAAATTGGTAAGGAAGCCAGTGACCCAGGTCTGAGCCTTTAATACTCAGCGAGGAGCCCCTGCACCCATGGGATCCCAGTGGACCTGGCTGACTTTTCCCCTTTTGTTTTCTAAATGAGGCGCTGGGCCAAGACACTCAAGCCTCAGAGCCTGTGGGAATTCTGCATGCATGGTCGTGGCCACCTGGAAAACATGTGAGCGAGGTCAGGGCCGGTCGTGGTGCGCGGGCCAGTGCAGGAGTGTCCCTGATGTGCTGGCCGGGCGGAGTCCCAGCAACCTGACGCTCTCCTCTCAGGGGCTGCTCCAGCTCTGAACCTTCGTGGACGCGGTGCTGTGTCCTTTTTGTTGGCTTTGTATGGTTATCTTTGTGAAAACCCCAAATGTGTCCGGCTTTCTTTGTCAAAATTTACATTAAGGAAATGAAACAGGGACGATAGTAGAATTTTAGGGGTTGCCTTTTAAAAATCCTGTTTAGAAAATCTGTTGTCGTGGTTTTAGTTGTTAGGTCATGTCCGAATCTTTTGCAACCCATGACTATATATATAGCCTGCCAGGCTGCTCTGTCCATGGGGTTTCCAAAGCAAGAGTACTGGAGTGGGTTGCCATTTCCTTCTCCAAGGGATCTTTCTGATCCAGGGAATGAACCCACGTCTCCTGCATCAGCAGGCAGATCCTTTACCACTGAACCACCAGACATTTACCTTTTACTTTAATTAAGTACCTTTTCTGTACCAAGTGCTGTACAGCCCACACCCCCAAGTGACCCCCAGCTCCTCACCCTGCTTGTCCATGGAGATCTCATGTTAGAAATCTGGTTCCCATTTCTCTTTCCCCCACTATCTCATTATTGTTTATGACAAAGTTGAAAACTTGAGTTAATCATAAAGACTCTATTAGGTAAGCATTTTCAATGAAATTCAGGATTTAGCTGGGATTCGTCGATCAGGGGTTTTTCCGGTTTTCACTTTTGGATTCACTGTGAATGAGGTATGTATGTCTTCAATCCATTTCTGTGCCAGACGTTTGTAGTGACTTGAGGAAACCCCTCCCTCCGTATGAGGAATAATTATGAAGGGATTTTTAGTTCTACCTGCTAATTCTACAGGATGTCTCATGAGTCTTTCCCAAAAAAATACACAACATAATTACAGTTCGTCCTCTGACCCTCACCATAGAAGTCTGACGTCTCTGTGCAGCTAAGATTCTTAGAATTCACCCATCTTTTCTTCATCCTAGGACCAGGTTGGTACATTTCCTCTTCTTTGTCCCTGAAATCTCACCTTTCTTTGTAAGATGATATGTTTCATCACTTATTCTGTTTGCTTTTTCCTTTTGTCTTTAATAAGAGGTTATTAGAGTAGCTGTCTTCCTTGTTTCAAATTCTTTGTAAATCTTCTCTCTCAAATAATCTGAATATCTCAAGGTCAGACCGATTCTTAGTGGATTCCAGGAACATATTATCAGAACATATTTATCACTCCATTCTTAATATTTTGATTTTTATTAAACTGTGAATCTATAAGGTGAGTGATAGAACTCTGTGGACATTCATTAATTTTTTTATACTGCCTTTATTTTGAATATTAATTTTTAAATCCAATGATAATATTTATTTTTCTTTGTGTTCTCTAAAATTCACATTATTGCATTTTATTATAAAATGCCTTTATTAAAGTTTTTTCATGCTTAACCAGATTTGATTAGGATTCTTTTTAAAGAGAATCTGTTTTTATACATTTAAAAATATGCTTGCATTTGTTTTGTTATGAAACTGATATAGAATATTTATCATATTGTAATAAGCACACTGTTGCCTCCCTTTAAAGTCTGGATTTGGAGAGTGCTGGTTAGGCCAGGAATCCTTGAATGATGTGTATGGTAAATACCACTCTTCAAGAAAAGACATTAAACCAGAATGATATAACTATGTGAAGAACAAGCAGAATGAAATAGGGTTTGCCTGAGACTAGGAACTTTTGCCTTCACTTTTCTAAGCCAACATTTCAGATGACAGCAGTGTGCTGGAGGGAGCTGTTTAAACAGACAGGAAACTTACTTAAATAGTTGAAAAGGTGTTTTAGTAAAATATGACATGGTATTAATAAGGGTACACAACTGTGGCTCAGACACTTATTTTCAAATTTCAGTCAGCTTCACATTATAAAGGGCTTCTCTAATGACTCCGATAGTAAGGAATCTGCCTGCAATGCAGGAGGCCCAGGTTCGGTCCCTGAGTTAGGAAGATGCCCCAGAGAAGGGAATAGCTGTTCACTTCAGTATCAGCATAGGATTTCTATAGGAGAAAAGAACCTGCGGCTTGGTCATTTACTCCACCCACTGGGGTCTCAGAATGGTGAGGTAACTTGCTGTCAGTGATAGTCTGGTTCTGTCTGCCTGATCCAAGCAGAGGCCTTTTGGACACTGCTCTCCCTGACTTTAGTTTTCTTCTGTTTAACAGTAGATGCTGTCTGTGCCACAGGGATGTTGTTAGGCTGTGCTTAGAACACAGTGTAAAAGATTCTAGTATTTATGAATGGGAGAATTCATCATTTATATTTAAAAGGTTTCTGCAGTGCTTTTTAAACTTTTCCTTACAATTGTGTTCATCAGTCTGTGAAAAAATGTTCTTTATGATATCTGACCTCTTTGTTTCCTGATATTTGAAAAGAACTCTTTATGATTGGGAAGCAAATAAAACTGAAAATATTATAGCTATAATTAAATGTTAGATGATTCTTTTATCAGTTGTTTTTATGAAATCATGGAGGATCTATTTCCCTTTTATTACTCAGTGCACTGGTAATGCTATTATGGTAAATAAAATCCAGCCCAACTTTGAGGATTAAAAAAAAATTTTTTTAGAGGGGGTGTCTTTTTTTTAGTTCTAACTGCTAAAAAGTTTTTTTCTTTTTGTATTTGCAGCTGGTTTTAGAAGAAGTTTCCGTCTTAGTAGAAAAGATAAGAAAACAAATAAATCCATGTATGAGTGCAAGAGGAGTGACCAGTATGACACAGCTGACGTGCCCACGTATGAGGAAGTAACACCCTATCGACGGCAGACGAACGAGAAATACAGACTCGTCGTCTTGGTTGGTAAGCGATGGTTTGTGTGACGCTGAGGAAGTAAGACAGTGAGAATTTAACTTCAGAGGGCACAATGCTGGAACTTTTCAAGTGGAAAACAAAAAATATATCATCTTGAACACCTTTTGACCTCTAAAATGAAATCTCTGTAGCCTTTTTGTACTTACGACATTGAGACTTTCAAGATATCTGTGTCATGCGACTGGCGTTTTACTGGACCTTCTCTGGGTAGCAGTGTGTGCGTACTAAGTAAGTTCAGTCATGTCCGACTCTTTGTGACTGTATGGACTGGAGCCCACCAGGCTCCTCTGTCCATGGGATTCTCCAAGCAACAATATTGGAGTGGGTTCCCATGCCTTCCTCTAGGGAATCTTTCTGACCCAGGGTTTGAACCCGTGTCTTGTGTCTCCTGCATTGGCAAGTGGGTTCTTTACCACTAGCGCCACCTGGGAAGCCCCTTTCTCTGCCTTCTTTGGATTTCTTTTTCTTTTTCTAGTTTTATCAAGTTGAATTTTTGATCACTGAGCAAAAACCCATTTAAAAATGTTTAAGGATTAACTGGGCCTAAATTTAAATTTGCCTCTAAGCACTGCATCCTACAATTTTTGATTTATTGTGTTTTTATAACATATCATTAAGATCAGGATATTTTCTAATTTCTGTTGTGACTTCTTTGATCAGTGAGTTGTTTACATATGTGTTATTTAATTTGCAGATACTTAGGGATTATCCAGGTATCTTTTGGCTATTGATTTCTTATTTAATTCCATTATAGTCAGAGAATATGCTTTGTATGATTTCAATTATTTTTTTAAGTTTGTTAGAATTTTTTTTTTTTTAGCCCAGAATACATTCTGTGTTGTTGAATGTTCTGTGTGTCCTTAAAAAGAATGTGTTCTGTTGTTGTTGAATAGAGTGTTTTATACATATTATGTAAGTCTGCTGCTGCTACTGCTCTAAGTCGCTTCGTCGTTTCTCTGTCCCGCCGCCCCCCCCGCCCCCCTCCGGTGTTTTTAAAAAAGTCGGGGTCCCCGCAGTAGATTGATATTATTATTCAGGTCTTCTGTATTTTTATTATTTGTCCACTTGCTCTGTTAATTGTTGGGAGAAGACTGGTAAATTCTCTAACTGTAGATATGTCTACTTCTCTTTTCACATTAGTCCACTTTTACTTAATAGATTTAGAAGCTCTGTTGCTGGCTGGATACACATTTAGGAGTATTATGTTTTCTTAGTGAAGTCACTTTTATTGTGTAATGTTCTTTTTTTACCCCTGGTAATATTCATTATCCTGAAGTCACTTTATGTGATATATAACATAGCCACTCAAGCTTTCTTTTGCTTATTGTTTGCCTGGTACATCACTTTCTTTTACTTTAACCCATCTGTGTCTTTCAGACAGGATAGTATTGGATCTTGTTTTAGATATCCAATTGAATAATCAGTGTCTTTAATTGATATGTTTAAAGTTTAATATAGGGCTTCTGTGGTGGTTCAGACGGTAAAGACTCCACCTGCAATGCGGGAGACCTGGGCTTGATCCCTGGGTTAGGAAGATCCCCTGGAGGAGGGCATGGCAACCCACTCCAGAATTCTTGTCTAGAGAATCCCCATGGACAGAGGAGCCTGGGGGGCTACATTCCATGGGACCACAGAGAGTCTGACACAACTGGGCGACTAAGCACACACATATATGTTTATATTAAATTTACATTTAATTTAACTATTGATATGGTTGGACTTAAGCCTACTATTGATATTTTATGATTTGTTTTCTCTTTGGCCCCTTGTACTTTTCAAAATTTTTCTTTGTTCCCTTTTCCTGCCTTCTTTTGGGTAATGTGATTTTTTTTTTCTTATTTGATATTAATATATTGATGACTTTTTGGCTTTATCTCTATGTGTAATTATTCTCTAGTTGTTTTCAAGTTTTCTCCTTATCTTTGATTTTTAGCACTGATTACGATGTGTCTTTTGAATTTAACCTGTCTGTATTTCCTAGACTTCTCAAAACTGAAAATTTATCAGATCAGATCAGTCGCTCAGTCGTGTCCGACTCTTTGCGACCCCATGAACTGCAGCACGCCAGGCCTCCCTGTCCATCACCAACTCCCGGAGGTCACTCAGACTCACATCCATGGAGTCAGTGATGCCATCCAACCATCTCATCCTCTGTCGTCCCCCTTCTCCTCTTGCCCTCAATCCCTCCCAGCATCAGAGTCTTTTCCAATGAGTCAGCTCTTGGCATGAGGTGGCCAAAGTACTGGAGTTTCAGCTTTAGCATCATTCCTTCCTAAGAAATCCCAGGGCTGATCTCCTTCAGAATGGACTGGTTGGATCTCCTTGCAGTCCAAGGGACTCTCAAGAGTCTTCTCCAACACCACAGTTCAAAAGCATCAATTCTTCGGCGCTCAGCCTTCTTCACAGTCCAGCTCTCACATCCATACATGACCACAGGAAAGACCATAGCCTTGACTAGGCAAACCTTTGTTGGCAAAGTAGTGTCTCTGCTTTTGAATATGCTATCTAGGTTGGTCATAACTTTCCTTCCAAGGAGTAAGCATCTTTTAATTTAATGGCTGCAGTCACCATCTGCAGTGATTTTGGAGCCCAGAAAAATAAAGTCTGACACTGTTTCCACTGTTTCTCCATCTATTTCCCATGAAGTGATGGGACCAGATGCCACGATCTTCATTTTCTGAATGTTGAGCTTTAAGCAACCTTTTCACTCTCCACTTTCACTTTCATCAAGAGGCTTTTTAGTTCCTCTTCACTTTCTGCCATAAGAGTGGTGTTATCTGCATATCTGGGGTGATTGATATTTCTCCCAGCAATCTTGATTCCAACTTGTGTTTCTTCCAGTCCAGCGTTTCTCATGATGTACTCTGCATAGAAGTTAAATAAACAGGGTGACAATATACAGCCTTGACGTACTCCTTTTCCTATTTGGAACCAGTCTGTTGTTCCATGTCCAGTTCTAACTGTTGCTTCCTGACCTGCATACAGATTTCTCAAGAGGCAGATCAGGTGGTCTGGTATTCCCATCTCTTTCAGAATTTCCCACAGTTTATTGTGATCCACACAGTTAGAGGCTTTGGCATAGTCAATAAAGCAGAAATAGATGTTTTTCTGGAACTCTCTTGCTTTTTCCATGATCCAGCAGATGTTAGCAATTTGATCTCTGGTTCCTCTACCTTTTCTAAAACCAGCTTGAACATTAGGAAGTTCACGGTTCACATATTGCTGAAGCCTGGCTTGGAGAATTTTGAGCATTACTTTACTAGCATGTGAGATGAGTGCAATTGTGCAGTAGTTTGAGCATTCTTTGGCATTGCCTTTCTTTGGGATTGGAATGAAAACTGCCCTTTTCCAGTCCTGTGGCCACTGCTGAGTTTTCCAAATTTGCTGGCATATTGAGTGCAGCACTTTCACAGCATCATCTTTCAGGATTTGGAATAGCTCAACTGGAATTCCATCACCTCCACTAGCTTTGTTCATAGTGATGCTTTCTAAGGCCCACTTGACTTCACATTCCAGGATGTCTAGCTCTAGATCAGTGATCACACCATCGTGATTATCTGGGTCATGAAGGTCTTTTTTGTACAGTTCTTCTGTGTATTCTTGCCATCTCTTCTTAATATCTTCTGCTTCTGTTAGGTCCATACCATTTCTGTCCTTTATCGAGCCCATCTTGGCATTAAATATTCCTTTGGTATCTCTGATTTTCTTGAAGAGATCCCTAGTCTTTCCCATTCTGTTGTTTTCCTCTATTTCTTTGCATTGATTGCTGAAGAAGGCTTTCTTATCTCTTCTTGCTATTCTTTGGAACTCTGCATTCAGATGTTTATATCTTTCCTTTTCTCCTTTGCTTTTGCTTCTCTTCTTTTCACAGCTATTTGTAAGGCCTCCCCAGACAGCCATTTTGCTTTTTTGCATTTCTTTTCCATGGGGATGGTCTTGATCCCTGTCTCCTGTACAATGTCACGAACCTCATTCCATAGTTCATCAGGCCCTCTATCTATCAGATCTAGGGCCTTAAATCTATTTCTCACTTCCACTGTATAATCATAAGGGATTTGATTTAGGTCATACCTGAATGGTCTAATGGTTTTCCCTACTTTCTTCAATTTCAGTCTGAATTTGGCAATAAGGAGTTCATGGTCTGAGCCACAGTCAGCTCCTGGTCTTGTTTTTGCTGACTGTATAGAGCTTCTCCATCTTTGGCTGCAAAGAATAGAATCAGTCTGATTCCAGTGTTGACCATCTGGTGATGTCCATGTATAGAGTCTTCCCTTGGGTTGTTGGAAGAGGGTGTTTTTTATGACTAGTGCATTTTCTTGGCAAAACTCTGTTAGTCTTTGCCCTGCTTCATTCCACATTCCAAGGCCAAATTTGCCTGTTACTCCAGGTGTTTCTTGACTTCCTACTTTTGCATTCCAGTCCCCTATAAAGAAAAGGACATCTTTTTTGGGTGTTAGTTCTAAAAGGTCTTTTAGGTCTTCATAGAACCATTCAACTTAAGCTTCTTCAGCGTTACTGGTTGGGGCATAGACTTGGATTACTGTGACATTGAAAGTTTTGGCCATTGTTTTTTCCAAGAATTTTTTTGACCTAACCTCTTTCCCCTCTACTCTGAGACTCCAGTAGCACATATGTTAGACCCTTTAAGGTGGTCTTACAAGTTTTTTCCCAGAGCTTCTCTATTGTTCAAATTTGATTATTTCTTGTTTTTTTTTTTTTTTTCTCTCATGATCTCTGACTCTTTTCCTCATTATCTGTTTTGCTGTTTAGCCCACTGAGCAATTTTTTTTTTCTTTCAGGTATTTTCTTCATTTGGGAAATTACTAGTTCTTTTTCATAGTTTTTCTTATTTTGTAAGACTGTGCCCAGGAGTACCTCAGCAGCCCTCGTCAGACACCATCAGGGTTCGTGTGGCCCATGCCCTGAGAATTTCACCCCTGCTGTCGAATCGCATCTGGAGTCTGAACACAAAGAGGCCATTCCTCTGCATAGCAGCGGGAGGCACCCCACTCCAGTACGCGAATCATGGACGGAGCTGGTAGGCTGCAGTCATGGGGTCGCGAGGCGGACTGACTGAGCGGCCACTTCACTCATGATGGAGGAGGAAAGGCAACCCACCCAGCCGAGAGGGGCGGGGCCAGGGTGAGAGTGGACCCTGAGCAGCAGCAGCAGCGGCTCCCAGGAGGCAGGCCCCTCCGGGGGCCCGGTAGAGACAGACATGACCAGTCCCAGAGCCTCGTGCCTCGGGCCCAGTCACACTTGTGGGACCAGCTGCACAGCCCGCGTGAGCCTGAGACAGAGCCACCCAACAAGAAGAGAAGGGCCTCACCCTGAGGCCAGCTCAGTGGGCCTGGGGAGACTGACCCGAGAGGGGCAGCGGAGGGACAGGGGCTGGACGCGGGGGAGGCCGGCCACCCCCCCCGCCCGGCGCCCGCCTGCGCCGCAGTGGCGAGAGTGGACAGACAGGCTGAGGCCCCGCGGGGCGCGCGAGACAGGCCCCGCCCAGGACCGCCCTCCCCAGGGGGGGGCGGCGTGGGAGTGAGGTGTGGTGGAGCCACCGACGCGGGTGGCTGCTGAGCGGCGAGCGCGCTGGCAGGCTCGGGTGGACGCCCCGACCGGACACTGCCGGGGGGACGACAGGGAGGGAACTGTGGGACTCTGCCACGTCGGGCGTGACGGGGGACGCAGTGAGCCAGGTGCCTTGGCTTCTAACCACATACTGCATGCTCTTGTCACTGGATGTTATGCTCTAGGCCAGATCCTAGGGCTTTCTTCACTTTAATTTTAGTTGTTCAGCCTGTGACATCACTCAGCCTGCAGTGACTGCTCTTAACTGTCTCCTTCTTGGAATTCCTTAGGTTTCTGAGACCTGATTTTGGGGGAAATTCTCCTTTCATCTCCCCAAAGGGGTGAAACTCCAAGATACTCCCACACTGAGGATGCTCAGTGTTGATGCTTCAACATGGTATAGTCAGTGAAGAGTCCTATTTCCTTTGCTATGCATTTCTCCCCACTAACGTGTCCTTCCTCTTTGGAGTTTTCCAGGCCTTGAGTAAATAATTCACTGCATTTCTTCATCAACAACTAAAACACCCCTTTTTGTAACTTAGGTTTCTCTATTACAAACTGAGATCTAACTGTAATGTTTTCTTACTCTTTGCTGTTCCCAACTGCTTTCAAACTGTCCAACTGTTTTTTCAGTTTTAACTTGTTTCTTAGGCAGGTCCTGCCCTTCCTCAGCCCTGTGTCATAACAGTGGCTGATCTGTACTGAGTCCAGGCACTGTGCTCAGGGGTATGCTGTTATTATTTCCTCAGCCCTCACTGTGGCTCTGAGGTAAATAGCCACAGAAGAAGAAAAAACTCAAGCACACAGATGAGAGAAGTAAGTCACTGGTCCTGGATCCAGCCTCTAAGCCATGGAGCCCATTCTGCCCCAGACAGTTCAAGACCAGAGCCTGTTTCTCATCCCCCTGTGGAGTACTGCTTTTGATCTGCAAAATCAGGGCCGTGTCCACACTGTGTGCCAGTCCTGACTATCCTACTTTTCTCTTTTTTTCCTTTGGTTTAGGGCCCTCCATTCATTTTCCTAACCGATACCTCGACGTTCTGTGAAAGTTCAGTTCAAGTCTCTTGAGAGCCTCTCTGTGCACAAGAGCCCCAGCCTGAGTCACATTTCCTCTGGCGGGGGTTGGGCCAGGGTCCAGTCAGCTCTGCCTCCCTCGCGCTGGCCACATGGGGCACCACTTTGCGCACGGCATGACCGGTCCACTTTCATGATCCTTGAGTTTGCCAGCACTTCGCTGAAGCATGCTAGCAGGTTTGCCTGCTCTCTCCTCCAGTCTGTTCCCATGTTCGGCTGGCCAGCACCCCGCAGCCCTCTCGGCCACCAGGGAGGATTCCTGGGCTTGCTTTTACCATCTGCTTTGTCTACAGCCTTCAGTCCCCCAGTCCTGTCATGCTGGTGTGTAGACAGAGACCTCTGCTATCCCAGAGGCCACCAACTCCAACTCAGCCAGCCTGGACTCCAGCGCTTCTCAAACTTCAAAAGGCATTTGAGTCACTTGTGAATCTTGTTAAAATGCAGGTTCTGATCTGGGAGTCCCAGGAGAGGCCAGACATTCTGCATTTTGCTTTTTACCTGTTGCTCCTTATGACACTGAAGTGCTTAGCCCGTACACCCTAGGGAAGCCCCTTGCTCTGTCTGGTTGGGTTCAGTCGCTGTTGCGTTCTTTGTTGATTGTTGCCAACTGGCTGCAATTTATTGAGTTGACCAGAAAGTTCATTTGAGTTTTTCTATAACATCTCATGGGAAAATCTAAATGAACCTTTTGGCCAACCCAATATTTTGATTTTCTACTTTTCTTAACATCACACTTGCATTTTGTTCTTTGTCATGCATATGTTATAATGATGGTTTTAAAACTTCTGATTTTGTCTTAATAGACAATATGTTGTCTTAATCTATTCTGAATTTGCTCAGTGATATTTATCTATTTAGAGCAACTGGTTTATTATTATTTTTAGTCTTTATTCTGAAATTTTTATTGGAAAAATAAGTTTATATGAAACTCTAGTTCCTTACACTTCATTTCCCTATTTGGGAACAAGTGCTGGTAAAAGATAGTTTTTAATAATGCAGAACTTTTAAAGTCCATATTATTGCATTATAGCAGAACAGAGTTAATGGAGAATACTGGTCTTATTTTTTTGGGATATTAAAGTACATATTATACCCAGGCAAATAGAATATCCTGTATCTCTATGTGAAATAGAGAAAGAATATCATGTTAAAATACTAAATTCACACAAACTAATTCTCTTGTTTCTACTAAAGGAAGGGTTTGGAAACCTTTTAAAATCAGGAATGCTTGTACAAGTGGAGGTGTAGAAGTGGCCTTCAGCTGTGTCTTTTGTCTTCTCCTGCGCTGTGGCCTCTGTAGACTGGGCTTCTAAGAATTTCCCATTATTCACTTTCTTCTCTGTGCTCACCACTCAGAAAATCTTGCAGCTTGTCCCATATGGTACTGTTGAAGGTATCTGTTTATTGTCTCGAGGAATCTCTATTAGGTCCCATGATGGTGTAGTGCAGGACAGTGTGGATGGTGACAAGCAGACTTCTGGGCAGAACCAGGCCCATCCCTGTTCAGTTCTGTAATTCAGAATCTGGGGACACAACACCTGCACATTTCACATGTCCTCTGGCTGCAGTTTCTTCATCTAAAAAATGAAAATAGCAAGATCACCTGCTTTCTAAGTTTGTTTGAGAGCTAAAGGAAGTATTTACAACGGGTTTAGCCCAATACCTGGCCCTACTAACGTTTTAATAAAGTGGAGCTCTTGTATCTTAGCTAAAAATACTATTGAAATGTTCAAATATGAATAGGCCTCTGCTGATTTGGAAGCTCAGTGTTCAAAATATGTAATAAATTAGATCATTTAGCCATTTATCGTCATCTAAAAGAGTGTGTCCAGCAGTGAATTAAAATTTTGGAAATTCTCATTGTTCCTGCATTAACTGTTTGCCTTTCCTGATTGTAAAAATTATATTTAAAAAATAGTTTTCAGATGCTGTAACGTGTGTGTGCTGTTTTCAATTGTGTCCAACTCTTTGTGACCCCATGGACCCTAGCCCACCAGGTTCCTCTGTCCATGGGACTCTCCAGACAAGAATACTGGAGTGGTTGCTGTGCCCTCCTCCAGGGGATCTTCCTGACCCAGGGACTGATCCCATGTCTCTAATGTCTCCTGCATTGGCAGGCGGGTTTTTTACCACTAGTGCCACCTGGGAAGCCCATAATGTACAGAGATGGAAGGAATATAAGCAGATTCCTCCAGCCTCATTTGTTTCCTCCTAGTATTTGCAAAGCCACTGGGAATAAAGGTGTTTGCCCTGAAACTGTTAGATAAGCATCATTAAAATGCTGTTCAGAATCTCTACATTTTTTTAACCATAATATTGTCTGATTTTAATTCTTGGGCTTAATGTTCAGGAAGTTAAAATTATCCAAGTTGTTCACATGAAAAAAATATGACAGGGGAATTTAAACCTTGATCAGAAGTATTTAATTTTCTCTTCATTTTGAAAAGATGCTATTTCAAGCTACATTTCAGGCACTAAAACATCTCTGTGACAGTTTCTGTTATATTCCCCTCTGCATTTAAAAGTATTTTCCAAAAGTATGTTAAAACTAAGTATACTAAATTTAGTGTATTTTCTATATAAGTGTTATCTTTAGCGAAACCTGACTTTTTAAAAGTAAAGTAATAAAGCCAAATACTAAGTGCGTGTTTGCAGGGAGAAAGCTTTGGTGTTAAAACGCTACTAAAACATTTCACAGCTTAAGGCAGTAAAGAGCACAAATTCATCTTGCAGATAGTCAGACAATTTGTGACTTGTTCTGTCTGGTTATGAGACATAGGAAACTGACAATAAATCTTTCTGTATATTTCACGTTTCTAGCTTGAGCATGAAGTACTATTCCTTCTCCTTTCTGCAGAGTCTTGTATGTCGCCTAAAGTCTGCCTTGGGGAAGTAGTTTGAATAAATTGACCTTTATAAGACTGTCACCATTTTCCCATAAAACTGGCAAAACAAAAAGTCTTCCACATAAAGCAGAGAGGAAAGTAAGCAGTTAAGACTAACTGTAAATGTTAATATGTTTATCAGAATTCCTATAACTTTTGTTGAAGGTTGAATGTTGGTAGGAATTAAGAGTCTGCTCTGCAGGGTTTTATATGGACAACTGTAAACACCAAAGTTATAATTGAGTCTATGAGTGTGTGATGGATTTAAAATTATAATCCTTGTATATAAGAGGTAAATATGATCTTTATTAGAACCACAGTTGGCTTTTTATGTTGTTGGTCTGTCTTACGTGTTTACACTCTGGCAGCCTTTCTGGGCATAAATCACACTGATGTTCATTCAGTGGATTTGTGTGGGAAGGAATAGACGGTGCCTGGCACTGTTCTAGATCCGTGAGTCCATCACTGAAGAGCACAAACATTGTTTACCTGGGAAGGACATATAGACAGAAAACATATTCATAATAAATTATTAATAAACAATAAAGTCAATCATATTGTACCTAGAGGGTGATAAATGATGTAGAAGAACATAAAAGCAGAGTAGAATCAGGGGACTTGGGCATTGGCCATTTTAAATAAAGATCATGATACTACTACTACTACTACTACTAAGTCGCTTCAGTCGTATCCGACTCTGTGCGACCCCATAGATGGCAGCCCACCGGGGTCCCCCGTCCCTGGGATTCTCCAGGCAAGAACACTGGAGTGGGTTGCCATTTCCTTCTCCAATGCATGCAAGTGAAAAGTGAAAGTGAAGTCGCTCAGTCATGTCCGACCCTCAGCGACCCCATGGACTGCAGCCTTCCAGGCTCCTCCGTCCATGGGATTTTCCAGGCAAGAGAACTGGAGTGGGGTGCCATTGCCTTCTCCGAAAGATCATGGTAGCCTCATTGAAAAAGTTGCATTTTTGAACCAACTGTTAAAATTATCCGTGCTCTGTTCTACTCAGCTAGGGAAGACTCAAGGATGGTTTTATCTTGCCTTTTAGTTTTATTGCACTCTTGTCATAACCCTGAGTCAAGGGTGAGACAAATACTTAAAAGCCATTCTTAATCTAAGTCTGGTGTAATAGCTGCTTTGGAAGAAAAAATGCTGTTTCAACAAGCTTCCTACTTCGTTTTTCTTTTCATTCTCCTTCTCATTTTGTTCTCCTCCTCCTCCTGACAGCAACATAAAAATTGATGCATCATTAATTGCATTTTTCTCTCACTATGAAAGCAACAGAGGAAAGAAAATCAAGGCTCATTATGAACTGCTCAGTTGCTATGTTTTCTATGTAGTTTGATTCCCAGGGAACTTTAAATTGAGCTTTATAAACAGATCTGTCACTCCCCAACACAAAAATCCAGCCACCCACTAATGTGATCATTATAAGATTGTGAGTCAAATAGCTTGATTGTTTTTATTTTATGCCTTGAGCCGCAAATATAGTAGTGCTACAATATGATAAGTATACTTTTTATAATGTGTGTCTGATCCAAGGGATACCCTGAGATTTCATTTGATTTGTTTTGCAATAAATCAAATGAGTAAGTGTGGCTTTTTTAGGTCACAAAAAGTTTGGATATTTATTGCAGTCTTCAGTAATTCTGATGTTTCATCGGATAGTCAGAGTGACAAGTCTGGCCAATGTCTGGGAGAAAATGCAGAAGGATTGTTATGTTAAGCAGTACAGGTACACTGGAGGTCAACACGCAGTAAAAGCTGCATCTGTGTCAGTTGCTTTCCACATAATGTACCGTCTTCCTGTTCGTGCCACCCTGTTCAAAGATCAGGAACAGAAGTGAATAGTACTTGGCCAGAGCAACAGATTTCTTTCCAATATACAATTTACTATCAGACATAAATAAAATTATCTTCTTATACACTATGGCTTTGGCACCCCACTCCAGTACTCTTGCCTGGAAAATCCCATGGATGGAGGAGCCTGGTGGGCAGCAGTCCATGGGGTCGCTAGGAGTCAGACAGGACTCAGCGACTTCACTTTCACTTTTCACTTTCCTGCATTGGAGAAGGAAATGGCAACCCACTCCAGTGTTCTTGCCTGGAGAATCCCAGGGACGGGGCAGCCTCATAGGCTGCCGTCCATGGGGTCGCACAGAGTCGGACACGACTGAAGCGACTTAGCAGTAGCAGCAGCACAGTTTGTTAAAACTAATTGGGCTAATCTCTACCTACCTGAATCTCTTTCTGTGAAGTTTATTTCCTAACAGATTAATACTATGATTTTTAGCATATTGACCTTTTATGTGTAAGGTACCACTCATCCCAATGTACATTATTAAATTCATCAGCCTTAAGAAAAACTACAACTAAATTCTGTGCTTGATGTTTACAAATGAGAAATTACTTTATGCTAACTCTTTGTAGGACCATGAGTGTCATTTGAAAAAAATACCATATTTCATTGGTCTCTGTAAACATAGTTTTCACAATAGTAATACATTATTGTTCTAGTAAATAATTATTCACTGTTCAGTGACTCAGGCTTTGTGCAATAACATAAATAAGTAGATGGTTGAAGTTTCAAAGTACACTGTCAGAGAGTGTGGCTTTTTTAATTTATTTTTTTGATGTAAGACCATCATAGCCTCTTATATAGAGTGTGGGAACACCCTCATCCAACAACATGAGAGAGAACTCTACACATGGACATCCCCAGATGGTCAATACTGAAATCAGATTGATTATATTCTTTATAGCCCAAGGTGGAGAAGCTCTATACAGTCAGCAAAAACAAGACCTGGAGCTCACTGTTGCTCAGATCATCAGCTCCTTATTGCAAAATTCAGGCTTACATTGAAGAAAGTAGGGGAAAATCACTAGGCCATTCAGCTAAGACCTAAATCAAATCCCTTACGATTTTAAACAGTGGAAGTGACAAATACATTCAGGGGATTAGATCTGGTAGACAAAGTGCCTGAAGAACTATGGATAGAGGTTCGTAACATTGTACAGGAGACAGTGATGAAAACCATCCCTGAGGAAAAGAAATGCAAGAAGGTAAAGTGGTTGTCGGACACGACTGAGCGACTTCACTTTCAGTTTTCACTTTCATGCATTGGAGAAGGAAATGGCAACCCTCTCCAGTGTTCTTGCCTGGAGAATCCCAGGGACAGAGGAGCCTGGTGGGCTGCCGTCTATGGGGTCGCACAGAGTCGGACACGACTGAAGCGACTTAGCAGCAGTAGCAGCAGCAAAGTGGTTGTCTGAGGAGGCTTTACAAATAGCTGAGGAAAGAAGAGAAGCAAAGGAGAAAGGGAAAGATATAAACAATGCAGTGTTCCAGGGAAGAGTAAAGAGATAAGAAGGCCTTCTTAAATGAACAATGCAAAGAAATAGAGGACAAGAATAGAATGGGAAAGACTTCAAATTTCCTTTCAAATTTCTGCCCCATGCTGGGATTCAGAGTGTGTAGGGTTCTGTAGTTGTCCTTTAAGAGTGGGGTCTCTATTCTCCACAGCTCTCTGGCTCTCCTGAAAGTAAGCCCCTCTGGCCTTTAAAGCCAGAAGTTCTGGGGGCTCATCTTCTTACATAGGACCCCCAGGCTATGGAGCCGGATGTGGGACCTGGATGCGTTGCTCTTTGGGGAGAACCTGTGCAAATTGTAAATTTGCTCCTGTTTGTGGGCCACCTACCTGGGGGGGTGGGTCTTAACTATACCTTGTCTCCACGCCTCCACCCCATCTTGTTGTGGACTTGTTATATCTTTAGTTGTGTGAGATCTTTTCTGCCCGTCTTCAGGTTATTCTCATGGATAATTGCTCTTTAAATGTTTGTTAATGTTGATGTGCTCATGGTGGGAGGTGAGCTCAGTCTTCCTACTCCACCGTCTTGACCCCATCCTCCAAAATCTTTCTTTATAAGATAAAAATAAAGGCATTTTTACATTAGTTAATGGGCGTATTTTCCTAAATGTAAAGCTTTAAATAGAAATTTTACTAGCATCATTTTATTAACCCCCAAATGGGCTGTATTTCTGTGGCTGAAATGAATGAGCCTTTATATAAAACCACACACAACACATTTGCCTACTGTTAGAAAGGAGTTACTAATTAAATGCATTCAAGTATTGAAAGTAATATGCCTTTCTGAAGAACACAAGACATATTATCACTGCTGTGGTATTCTGGGTGAAAATACGTAATAAAAATCATAATCTACAGACAAAAAAGAAAAATATATACCTTTCTAATTATCTTACTTCTCCATTTAATGTATTTTTTATAAGAATTTCAACTAATGCAGATGACTTATGACTTTATTCTTTCTAGAATTTGCATGCAAAATGATTTTCTAAATTCTTATGAGATTAAAAAAAAAAACCACTTATTTACATTTCTGCTTTGAATAGGGTCATTCCTTTGTTTTTAAAGCTAGCAAGCCCATCCACTGGATGAATAACATTTACCACATGCATTCCAAATTAGTGAACTCCAAAATGATTTTTTAATGTGCTTTTTTGGCTTCTCCTTTGATATCAGTCCATTTAATTTTCCTTAGTCCTGAATCAAGAATCTGAATAGACATGCCCTCTGTATATTGTCCAGACCTGGTATGCTTGTCATCTTCATTAAGTTTAGAGTTCTCAGAAGTTCTGCACAGGGTAAGTTTTGAGTTCACTGGATTTGACTTCTGCCATTTTTTGTAGCCTGAGTCTTGTATTCCACAAGTATAAGTTTTCATCACTGTTTAAAGTGTGAGGCAACTTGGAATGGGGTGAAAGACTCTGTGAAGTTATGGGTCACAGCTACAAACAGCTGAGCACCTCGTTACCTGAGTCTCTGTCCTGTCAGCATTCTTTCGATAAGATGATGGATTGAGTGGAAAGAATGTGGACTCTTGAGCAGACACACAGGCTTCTGAATACCAGCTAAGCCACACTCCAGATGTGCGATCTTGGGAAAATTACTTGCCCTTTCATCATCTCGGTTTTCTCATCTATAAAGTGAGGATAATAATACCTTTCTTGCAGGGATGTTTTGAAGATTAGTCATGGTGTATGTGAACCACGTGATACAAGCCTGACCTCACTGTATCATCATCATCCTTGCCTTTGCAAAGCCTGCTGTCTGTGGTTTAAATATGGGCTATTTAGACTGTCTTCTCTGCTTCTCTTTAGCATAAACAACTATTTGCTCAGTCGTGCCCAACTCTTTGCAACCCCATGGGCTATACAGTCTGTGAAATTCTCCAGGCCAGAATACTGGAGTGGGTAGCCATTCCCTTCTCCAGGAGATCTTCCAAACTCAGGGATCAAACCCAGGCCTCCCACATTGCAGGCGGATTCTTTACCAGCTGAGCCACAAGAGAAGCCCTGGACAACCACAGCTGGACACAAACTCTAGAGTAACTTATTTATATACATATGTGTCAGTGCATTTCACCAATTGTGGTAAAAAATTTATACACTGAAAAGCAAATGAATGCGTCTCGTTACAGGCATACGCATGACCCTAACTCTGTGTGCATCCCTAAGCCAACTGTGTTGTAAGTAGTCTAAATACAAACCATTCAGCTAAAAACGTGAGTGTATGCCCTTCGATCCCTGGAGAAGAAAATGACAATCCACTCCAGTATTCCTGCCTGGAGCATCCCATGGACAGAGGAGCCCAGTGGGCTGCAGTTCAGGGGTTGCAAAGAGTTGGATGAGACTGAGCACATGCCCTACAGCAAAGAACAGGACAGGATATAAGAACAGGAGTGTAGATATAAGATGTGATCTTAAGGTCAGAATCTAAAAGAGGAAAACACCTAGAACTTCACCAGTATGGATGACAGAATTGATTCAAGGACCTGGCAGGGAGAATGCTGTTTATTGGTCTGCCAGGCAATTTTGTATAAGAATGATTAAAAGTACATCCCTATTTTAGTTATTTTGTGAGAGTATCCCACACAGTATCCCACCGTGAAGATAATGTCTTCAAATAATCTAATCTAGGGGAAATTTTTAAAATTGTTTGCCACTGCACATTCTTGGCATGGTCTGTGGGTGTGCAATAAAGCAAGGTCCCTAGTAAGAGTTAGGTTATAAGGGCTGGAATTGAAAGTAGTCCAAATTTAAGGGTATCACATTAAAAAGCAGCATACTTTCCCCCCACTAATTCAAACATACCTAGTTTTTTCCTCCAGAGTTAAAATAAATCACTGTGGGGTTTTGGCATAGGTAGAAGAAGAAAAAAAAAAAAAAAAAGAAAAAATGCTAGACTTTCACTCAGCAAATTAGCTCACACTCTGGGAAGTACTCCAGAACTTAGACCTGCTGAAGGAGCAGTGAATTCATGTCCCCCTTTAGTTCTTGGTGCCTTGGTGGGCAGCAGGCAAGCCAGGGCCCACCCACTAGTTAAGTTTTAGTGTTTTCTTTGCTGCTTTTTCATTTTTTGGGAGCATATACAATCAGATTTGCATCGTCCACAAAGCATCGTAAAACTCTTTGTTTTTCTTATTTGTTTTTTGTTTTTATTTAAAGGAGGAAGTTTGAGCACTTACTCAAAATGTTGTTAGTCCCTTCAGAGGAGATAAAACACATCAGCCCCTGCATGGTGCCTGGGTTTTGGAGACAACCAATCAGTGCTCATCATTTTTTCTCCACTTTGCTTCACTCACAGGGAGACCCCCACCCTGCACCTCCTATCACACTGTACTCCTTTCCTGAACTTAGGGGGATGGATTTCTGTCCCTTAAACTCACTGTTGCAGAGGCAAATCCATCACCCTCCCTTCTTTTTGTCTTAATCAGGAGCCAAGCTCAATGTGAGCTCCACCAACCTTTGTTACGACTTCGAGCATGTTATCTAACCAGCACATTCAGACATTCTAGGTGCTAACACTTCTTCAACTCCCACGCCTTGGGTTCATTTGGCAAATAGTTTTACTTCTGTCACAGTATAATGACTGAAGTGAAGTGAAGGGTTAGTTGCTCAGTTGTGTCCAACTCTTTGCAACCCCATGGACTGCAGCCCACCAGGCTCCACTGTCCATGGAATTCTCCAGGCAAGAATACTGGAGTGGGTTGCCACACCCTTCTCCAGGGAATCTTCCTGACCCAAGGATCAAACCTGGATTTCCCACATTCTAGGCAAATTCTTGACCATTTGAGCCATTAGGTGCTCAGTAATAACTGAATGTAACTGAAATAAATAAAGCAAACTAATAAGTGCCTACATTTTGCCAAAGGAAGCAATTGGTGAACAAACAGATGACATCGCTGAGTCTGTTAAAGACAAGTAGACCACTGCGGCAGAGCGTGATCTATTGATGCGCAAGTACAGAGAGCACAAGAAAATGGCACTCGACCCACATTTAAAGTGTTAGGGAAAAATCCTGCAGCTAAACTGACTCCAGAACAACAGGCATGACTTAGCAGGCCAGGAAAGGACAGGACTGTTTGTGCAAAAGTGAGAGGCACGTGATGAGGACCCAGCAACAGAAAGGAGAATTCGCTACATTCCAGGACGTGGGGGGTCTCATGTGGCTGGAGTGTGCTGAGAGAGGTGAGAATGAAGGTTATGAAGAAATCCATGGTTCCCAACATGCAATCTGTGCAGACCTGTTGAAGGATTCATATTTGAGTCTCTTCCCGGTAGAGGAAGAATGGGTGATGCTGGTGAGAAGTGACTAAAGCCTAGAGATGCTGGGGCAGGAGTGTGCAGTGACTTGGAGGAGAATATAAGGTTAGGGGGAGGTGTTTTTGAGTTTTCCTGATCATTCTTATTGTTTTAAGGTATGTGACAATATTAACTTTTTGAGTATTGTTGGGAAGGAGCTTGAAACAGAAAGCCCAAGCAGTGAAGACACAGGAAGAGATGTTCCTAAGAGAAGGCTTCGGGCGTGCGCCTGGAGAGAAGGCTGTTGGGGGGGTGCGGCCAGATGTAGATGTGTGTGTGTTCAGGGAGGACTCTGAGGCATGCATGTGTGGGCATCTCTGTTCTCCGCGTCGCTGAGGTCTCCTGAGCCTGGTGTGGTGATGGGAGCCCTAGAAGTTAGGTTCATTCAGCAACAATCTGGAGGGCTGACCTTATGGGGAAGGGAAACAACAGCATATGATTCCTGCTCTCACGGTGCCTCTGTTTGGTGGTAGAAAAGAAAGTGAAGCCGTTCAGTCATGTCTGACTCTTTGTGACCCCATGGACTGTAGCCTACCAGGATCCTCAGTCCATGGGATTTTCCAGGCAAGAATACTGGAGCAGGTTGCCATTTCCTTCTCCAGGGGATCTTCTCAACTCAGGGATCGAACCTGGGTCTCCTGCATTGTAGGCAGACGCTAGACCATTAAGCAATGCATCCTCCAGTTGTTTGTTACGATTTTTAAGTATTATGAGAGAGATGTCAGGATACTCTGATAACTTAAGGATGAGACACAGGGGCAGGAGAGACACTCTGAGAAAGTGTTGTTTGAGCAGAGCTCTGAAGGATGCACAAGAACTGCCTGGGGCTTCTGCACTGCAGGCCAATTCTTTACCCACGGAGCCACTGGGGAAGCCACCTGGGGCTTCAGCTGAAGGGAAGAGTGGAGGTCACTAAACAGACGCTGATGGCAGTGCTGTGGACAGCTAGCTGTCCAGGGCTTGTGTCCTTCTGACTTTTGATTTCAGACTTGTGTTTGAAACTGCTTTTTGTTTTCTGGCCCCTGTCTCCTAATCATTTCGTGTCACTCTCCCAACCTACTTATTTTTCTTTGAAGGCAAATTCATGCATCATCTCTTATTCTTCACAGCTTTTACATATGCCTTGTTCACTCCGGGTTATTTAGTATGTGCACACTGATTTGAATATGTAAGGTCTGTGCTTCCCTGCTGGCTCAGACAGTAAAGAATCTACCTGCAATGTGGGAGACCTGGGTACAATCCCTGGGTTGGGAAGATCCCCTGGAGGAGGACATGGCAACCCATTCCACTTGGTGGGCTACAGTCCACGGGGTCGCAAAGAGTCAGACACCACTGAGCGAGTAAGCACACAGCACATCCCAAGGTCTTTGCAAGTTTTCAAAGACTTAAGGACCAACTGAGAATATACAGGGTTGCAGAGGGTCTTAACATGGTGCTGACAGTTGTGCAAATTTAAAATGGATAACTAGGTTTGCGCCTAAAATCAAGGTTCAAAGATTTTCTTTTATGAAGACCAAAAAATATTTAAAATTGAAGGGATCCCTATCAGACTGTTTAATTCCACTTTTTTTTAAAGGTGAACCTATTTTTTAAGCTCTTCTGGATACTGTTACTTATTAATGTACTCAAACACTCTTGAGTATGTTTCATTGAAAACAAAGATTTCTAATCTTTTTAATGGCAAGGTGGGAATTTAAATTTTGAAAAGTAGAAAAGTGAAATACAAAAAATAATAATTAAAAAATAAAAAGTAGAAAAACCACCAGATAACTCCTAGCTTTTTCTTATGTACAGGTAACTCCCTAGTTTTTTCTTATAAACGACTTGACTAGAGATAATCTCTTTACTTGGGATGCATGGATACACATTTTCAGTCTGTCTCATGGATTCAGGTCAATTGCAGGAATGTTTCTCTGGTGTTTTGTTGAGGGATGAATTTCTATTTTCCTGTCTTTCAGGTCCTGTTGGAGTAGGTCTGAATGAACTGAAACGAAAGCTGCTGATCAGTGACACACAGCACTATGGCGTGACAGTGCCCCGTAAGTTCTGTACTGTTAGACGCTGCGCACACTGGCCCAGCACTCACACAGCATGCGTGCTGCAGGCTGGCTGCCAGCATTCACAGCTAGTCTTCACCCCAGCCCCGGGGAATGGGACAGAGGGACCTTATCCACATTTTACAGAGGAGGAAACTGAGGCCTGAAAGTTCAGGGAAATGCCCCACATTACACAGGCAAGGTATTTGTTGATTTCAGCTTCCCACTCAGTTTTTATGGTGAATTTTAGTGCATGTATGATATTAATTATTACTTATAAGTTTTCTTCTAAATAGAAGTATATTCTACTTCTTTAATTTCCAGAGTTTTCAATAAGCTTTAAGACCAGAAGGACCAAACTACAGAGAGCTGAAGGAGGCCTCTTGTAATATAAATGTTTCTTAATTACTTTTCATATTGTAGTCATTGACATATAGTAAAATGAGCTTTTCATGGCCATATAATCTGAATGTGGTAGGCTTCTTTTCAGTATAGAGAATAAGATCTGTTTTTTTAAAACTGGTTTTCACAGGCATGCTTACAGATGAAACATCATCCTGGAAGCATTTTGATATTCAGAATAAATGCCATTTAACTACTTAATAATTTGTTGATATTAAGGAGCCATCTAAAAGACTAGATTCAAATGTTGGCTTTTTAAGTGGTTTTAGTAATGTTAAAAAAGTTGTTTATATATTGCCCTTAGCAGTGTTCTCCAGTTTTGGATGAGTTTGACTTTATTTTAAAATTATAGTTTTCTGTTACCTCATTACTACATTGTTCCCAAGTTATTGTTTATAATCATTTTCAGCCATAAGTTATAGGGTTGCTAATTTCTACCAAAAGAGATGTAAGTAAAGGAAAAATGGAAACACGTAACTTAACAGTTTCTTTTTATTTTTCCTTCAATTATGCACTACTCTCACAAAAGCTGATTGGAATATGCAAGTCATTAGAAAATCTTGAAAAACAATAAGCTTACAGATGAGTGATTACAGATAAATCCTAGAGGAAAACAGATTACAGAAAAAAAATTAATAATTTACTAGTTTCTTCATTGCCTTTGTCTTATTTTGTCCTCCCAACAATGGTATAAGATGGTCAATATCTCCATTTCACAGAGGAGGAAACAGGTAAAAAGGATACTTTGACTTACCCAGAAGTTCTGTAGGCAATAATCACACTTGATGTTCTTCCTCCCACATGACACTACACAAGCCTTTCCAGCTCCAGATCCTCTTTACTGTAACCCAATGAGTGTGTGTGCACACACACACTTCAATCGTGTCCAACTGTTTGCTGCCCTATGAACTGTAGCCTGCCAGGTTCCTCTGTCAATGGGGTTCTCCCAGCAAGAACACTAGAATGGGTTGCCATGCCCTCCTCCAGGGGATCTTCCTGAGCCAGGGATTGAACCCACATCTCTTATGTCTCCTGCATTGGTAGGCAGGTTCTTTACCATTAGCACCACCTAGAGTCAAAACTAACTTCTTTTGAAGAGGATAAATCTTAACAAGAGTGTCTATCAAATGTAACCCTCCCCAGTCGTTTTGATATTATTCAAGGCACCTTGGACTTCCCTGGTGGTTCAGATGGTAAATAATCCACCTACAGTACCGGAGACCCAGGTTCAATCCCTAGGTGGGGAAGATTCCTTGGAGAAGGAAATGACAACCCACTCCAGTATTCTTGCCTGGAGAATTCCATGGACAGAGGAGCCTGGTGGGCTACAGTTCATGGGGTCACAAAGAGTCACCACGGCACCTTGGACTCAGTGTATCCGTCTATTAAAATATTATCTACATCTAAAGTTGTTACAGAAATGAACAACATCCAGAAACGTTCTAGGGCTGAGACTCCCCAAAGAAATCCCTAAAGGAGTAATTATCCTTCTTAAACAGGTGTTAATGTCAAAAGACCCCCAGAACAATGTTTTCCATACTTGCCTGATAATAAGAATCCCTTGAGATTCCAGAGAGATTCTCCTTCTGGAGATCTGACAGAATTCCTGAAAATCTGTGTTCACAGCCAGCATCCCAGGTGATTCACTGTATTAGATGTGTGGGAAATACAGCCATAGTATCAAGTGTGGATGATTTAATTAAAGAAGATATTTTTAAGAGCAGTGTTAGAATTTTAGATAGGTTTGGGCTCCCTAGGTGGCACTTGTGGTAAAGAATATGCCAGCTGATGGTTGGGAAACTCCCCTGGAGGAGGAAATGGCAACCCACTCCAGTATTCTTGCCTGGAAAATCCCATGGACAAAGGAGCCTCACGCTACAGTCCATGGAGTCTCAGAGAGTTGGACACAACTGAAGCGACTCAACACACAGCAGGTAAAAGACTTTATTAGGCAGAGTCATGATTATTTGGAGAAAAATTGCTTTGATTATACCATCACTGACTCGATGGATGCGAGTCTGAGTGACCCCGGGAGCTGGTGATGGACAGGGAGGCCTGGCGTGCTGCGGTTCATGGGGCGCAAAGGTCGGACACGTGAGCGACTGATCTGATACCACCGGTATTCTGTTTCATGTTTAACTCCATAATCTCCATTCCCACAACCCCTTTTTCATCCTTTATATTGGTGATTTTCTCTTTTTATCTTGGTCAGTGTGACTCAGTTTTTTAAAATTTTGTTTTCCTTTAGTTTTCTAAAAATATTTTGTTAATTTCTGTTCTTTACTATTTTACATGTGAAAAGAACATGTATTCTGCTGTTACTGGACATGAGGCTACATGTACATTAACTAGACCCAGGAAGTTGGTAGTGGTGTTCAGATCACCTCTGTCTTGCTGACATTTTGTCCAGTCCTATCAAATGTTGCAAGAGGGGCATTGAAATCTCTTACACTGATTGTGAGATTGTCCACCTCTCCATTTAACTCAGTCCAATTTTGCTTTGTTATTATGTTAGGAAGAAGGCAATGGCAACCCACTCCAGTACTCTTGCCTGCAAATCCCATGGACGGAGGAGCCTGGTGGGCTGCAGTCCATGGGGCCGCTAAGAGTCGGACACGACTGAGCGACTTCACTTTCACGCACTGGAGAAAGAAATGGCAACCCACTCCAGTGTTCTTGCCTGGAGGATCCCAGGAACGGGGGAGCCTGGTGGGCTGCCGTCTTTGGGGTTGCACAGAATACATTTATCTTTTATCATTTTAAAATATTCTTTTTTTCCTTGAGGTATCTTATCTAAGTAGCCACTTCAGCCTTCTTATGCTTACTGTTTACATGGTATATAATCTTCTATTTATTATCAACATATCCATGTCTTTATATTTAATGTGTCTTTCCTGTAGACTTGTAGACAGTATGTACTGGGATCTTGCTTTTTCACCCATTCTGTGGCTCTCTGCCTTTTAAGAGAAATATATAGACCATTAACATTTTTTGAATTGATGAAATGATTTAAGCCACACTTTTATTATTTGTTTTCCGTTTATTCCCTTTGTTTTTTAATTCCTTGTCTACTTTGTGAGGGTGGTATTTGAATGTTCTCTAGTATTCCATTTTAATTTACCTAGTGGCTCTCTGCTTATATCTCTCTGCATTGCTTTTTTACTGGTTGCTCTAGGGATTACAATATGCATCTATCTGACCATTCACAGTTTAAGTAACTTTGTGACATTTTACATAAAATATAGAAACCTTGCAATTATGTAAGTCCCTATACTTCCACTTCTTTTTCTGTAGTTGTCAAATGTATTATATTTGCAGACATTGAAAACTCCAACAGATGATATTATAACTTTCACTTTAAATCTGTTTTATGTATTTTAAAGAACTTAAGCAGAAAAAAGTAGACTTTTATTTTTACTCAACTATGTATTCTTCCTGTTCTGTCTTCACCTCTGAAGATATGCTTCCTTCTTAACATTTCCTTTCACTCTGAAAAAGTTCCTTGAATATTTCCTTTAGCACAGATCTGCTGATGAATTCTACTAGTTTTCCTTCATTCAAGAAAGTCTTTATTTTGCCTTTAATCCTGAAAGGTATTTTGGTTGAAGATCTTTTCTTTTAGTACCTTAAAGATAAGATTTCATTGATATTTTATGCATATGGTAAGAAATCTGTGGTCACTGAACTCACGTATCTATTCCCTGTGTATGTACTGTGAATTTATTTTTGTTGTTGTTTTCTAGATGCTTTCAAGATTTTTTCTTTACTTTTCTTTCACTTTGAGTTGTTTGGATGTGCTGTATCCAAGCATTATTGTCTTTGAATTTTTCCTGTTTGGGATTTGTTGAGTTCTGAAATTTGTAAAATGTATGTCTTTAATCAGATTTTAGCAGTTTGGGACATTATTTCTTCAAATACTTTTCAAAGCCTCAATCTTTTTCAGTCTTTCTGGCATCCCCATTACACATCTGTTAGACATTTCAGTCAACATTTTAATACAGGTCTCTAGGGCTCCATTTATATTTTTTTTTCAATTTTCTTTCTCTTGGTTGCCCAGATTTTATAATTCCTACTGATCTGTCTTCAAGTTCACTGGCTATTTTCCCTGTTGTCTCCATTCTGCTATTGACCCTATCTAGTGGTTGGTTTTTGTAAAATATATTTCAGTTATAAAATTTCCATTGTTTTCTTCTTTATAGTTTCTATTTCTTTGCTAAGAATTCATGTTTTCATTCATTTCAGGTGTGTTTTCCTTTACCTTATGAAGCATAGTTGCAATAGTTGCTTTAAAGTCTTTGATAGTTCTAACTTCTTGGTCATTCAGGGCTGCCTTCTATTATCTTTTCCTTTGAGAAATAAACGCCCATTTTTTTTCAGTTCTTTTATGTTGAATAATATAAAATTGCATTCTGGATATTATGAATGCTATGTTGTATTGACTCCAGGTCCTGTTATAATATTTTGAAAAATGGTAATGTTTATAGTAAGCAAGTAACCAACTAGTTTATGTTTGGACCATAAGTTTTATCTCATTTTCTATAAATTATGGTTTAAATCTCACTTCGGTTCTCTAAGCTTTGCTATGTTGGTTTGAGTCTGCCCTGTCTCGTGCAGTTAAGGGATCAGTCTGCAACTTGTGTAAATAGTGCAGGTCTCAGCCCCACTCTATGCCTTCTGTACATTGATTTGGGCATGTTCTGTGCTTCTACTTGTGGGCTAGGCTGAAGCTTGTGTATTCTCATCTTTGTTGTTAAGTCATGTCAGACTTTTGCAACTGCATGGACCCAGGCTCCTCTGCCTATGAGATTTCCCAGGCAAGAATACTGGAATGAGTTGCTATTTCCTCCTCCAGGGGATCTTCCTGACCAGGGATTGAACCTGAGTCTCCTGCTTGGCAGGCAGTTTCATTATCACCAAGCCCCTTGGGAAGCGATTCTAATCTTAGTTGAATTCTTAAAACTTTGCTGGTTGGAGTCTGGGCTTCATGTGCACAGCTTAGGGGTTATTCTTAGATTAGTGTTATTTCTTCACAGAATTGGAGTATTTCGTTCTCCAGCTTTCTCCCTTCCTAGATTCCTTGCACAGTCTTCAATGCACAGGGGAGTTTTCTTCCTGGTTCTTTTCACCAGAAAGTCAGAGCTTCTGTTGAAATTTAGACACTGATTCCTCCATACTACTCTGTGAATGAGCCCACCCATAGGGCAAAGTGAAAGAAAGTGAAGTCACTCAGTCATGTCCAACTCTTTGCAACCCCGTGGACTGTAGCCTACCAGGCTCCTCCATCCATGGAATTTTCCAGGGAAGAGTACTGGAGTGGGTTGCCATTTCCTTCTCCAGGGGATCTTACAAACCCAGGGATCGAACCCGGGTCTCCCTCATTGCAGGCAGATGCTTTACCATCTGAGCCACCAGGGAAGTCCCCCATAGGGCAAAGCTAAAGGGAAATAAAAGTTAAACTCTCCCTTACTGAGGCTGACTCTCTTCCACAGTCTACCTGCTTTATTTGTTTTCTAAGTGCTCAAAACCAAAATAGATGTTTTGGGTTCAGAGTTTTTAGTTGTAATCCAGAGGGATGGACTGCAGTCAGTTTTATACTTGCCACCTCAGCACTTCAATTCCTGAGGGTTTTACTTTTGTTTTTAAAGTTAATACTGTATTTTCTGCTCCATTATAATTCAGTAGCAAATGATTAAGCAAAATCACTAAAAAGTTTAGAAGTTCATTTATATTTCAAGAAGATGTTTATAATTTTGCAAAGGAGAAATGGAGGCCTTTGATTAGTGAAGCAAACATTAATGGCATACCCTATGTTGCTGCTGCTGCTACTGCTAAGTCGCTTCAGTCGTGTCCGACTCTGTGCGACCCCATAGACGGAAGCTCACCAGGCTCCCCTGTCCCTGGGATTCTCCAGGCAAGAACACTGGAGTGGGTTGCCATTTCCTTCTCCAATGCATGAAAGTGAAAGGTGAAAGTGAAGTCGCTCAGTCGTGTCTGACTCTTAGCGACCCCATGGACTGGAGCCTACCAGGATCTTCCGTCCATGGGATTTTCCAGGCAAAAGTACTGGGGTGGGGTGCCATTGCCTTCCCCGATGTACCATGTGTAATATAAAATAATTTGAGTTAACCTTTCAACCTAGTGAGCAGTAAACTTGCTTCAATGAATAAAGTATTAATAAAAGATGATAATAAGCGTATATTTGCAAAAAAAGGAAATTTTTCCTCGAGTTTAAATACCATTTTATTTAATTAACATATTAATGCCCCTTCAGAATAATTAATGGCATAAACACAATGCAATTCAATATTTAATCCACCCTCAAGTCAATATAACTTTAGTATTAGTGGAAAAACTGAATTAATGGGATTCCTATATTTTATTAGCTAATGTGCTTATTTACAAAAAATCCTTTAATCAAATATATAATTTCTTTTTTAGTATTTCTCTTAGGGTGGATGGTGTAGATACTCTTTTGAACTCTTTTTAATTAAATCACAGATACCACCAGACCAAGAAGAAGCCAGGAAAGTGATGGTGTTGAATATATTTTCATTTCCAAGCATTTGTTTGAGACAGATGTACAAAATAACAAGTATGTGGAAGTTTTTTAAGAATTTTCATGAAACTATTGTTTTTAAGCATGTGGCCATATATGCAGTTATAAGCAATTCCATTTGAAGTGAATTTTCACTTTTATAATACTATTTGAAACTGATAAAATATAATTCAATTAGTGGTTATTACTAACCTTTGCCTTTAACTTTTCAATAACCTAGAGCTGTTGTGTATCTGGTTAAGTTGAATGTGTAGGGGTTATTTTGAAGAGTAAGGGAATGTAGCTAGTGTATTCCTGTCACATCTTCCCGCCCCACTAACTGAATCTTAACATAAAATTTGGATAGAACTTTATTTTAAAAACTAGTAATAGTGCAATAAATCCCTAGATATGATCTCAGGTGGCCTTGGCCTGTAATGGCTTGAAGTGGGGCTTGGTTCCCAGCCAGAGATGGGGCTGGTTCATGATGGTGAAAGCAGCAGATGGTAGCCACTAGACCAATGGTCAGTGACAAGGGTCCTGGCCCTTCGGTTTTGCAGAAAAGTATTTCCACAAAGATGGAAAGTAGGAAGCAACTGAAGTATTTATTAACAGGAACAAGAGAGTCCAGTATGAAGTGTGGACAGACACGAGTGGCCTGAGAGAGAGTTGCTGAGCTGCACCCTCGTGGCAGTCTGAATTAACTTTTATGGAGTTTTCTTCTGGGTTTCCTTTAATCATTTTGATTTGCCTGGTGCACAGTCCATATTTGGTATATCTCAGGATCCTTCCATGTGTGCACATGCATCTCTTAGCCAAGATGGATCCTACCACAAAGGCATATGAGTAGGAAATATCCCTTAACATAACTCCCCTTTGGCTTCCAAGGAGCCTTTTTTGCATGTGTATGGTCAGGGAGGTCTTCTGACTTTGAGAAATATGTCATCTGGGCAGGGCCCAGACTCCTCCCTTAGTTGCCCTGCTGTTCTCCTCCTGGAGTTACAGTGAATAGGGAATGAATCTCCCAATCTCTTTATGCTGATGGGGGGTCTACCTCTTGCCTCAGTTCCAGCATTTGCCACATACCTCTGTCTCTCACTGGCTTTTCAAAAAGTTAAATAAAAAATAATGTTAATCATCTTGCTTATACCATATCTTCTAGCAAGCCCTAAGTCTCCTACCCCCAGGTTTTCCATTTGCTTAAGGATGACTGTTTTAGGCTATCAGGAAGCAATGTGTGTATTAATGCAAGATTGTGGGATTTTATTGAAACATCAAAATGCTTTTTTCATGTTTGGCACAGTGATTTTGAGTTTTTATAGCACGTGATCAGCTGCCCTGGTTCCATTAGCCACCAGCCAGTCTCTCCTCTTATGCTAAAGCTGAGCTTGGTTATTCTTTCGTGTGTAGTGAAATTTCAGTAGTTTCTATTGTTTGGTTTATTCACTGTTTTATTGCATTGCATTAGCTCTGAAAAAGAGGTGATGGAAAACATTAGAGTACTGCTGGACTAAAGTACTTCTTTCTGCTTAAGTGTAATACAAGCAAGTGTTACTGATTTGAAAAAGTAAAATTGAAGATTTTTTAGAAATTGACATTCTGAAGTACTTGGACCTAGTTATTAAAAACAGTTTGAGAATTACATGTTCAGCAAAACATATTTTATATATATGAATTGTCTGCCATATATATATATGTGTGTGTATATACATGTAATTCACAAATGATTCTAATTTCTACAGGTTTATTGAATATGGTGAATATAAAAACAACTATTACGGCACAAGTATAGACTCAGTTCGGTCTGTCCTGGCTAAAAACAAAGTTTGTTTGTTGGATGTTCAGCCTCATGTAAGTGAACAGTGACCTAGTCAACACACTTCTAGCCCATCCGAGCATTTCATTATGGGTAAATCTGAAATCTCACTTTTGGCATTTAGGTGCCTTTCCTAAGGTGACAAGAGCATTTAAATGTAATTTGAGATGGCTCTGCTGAAAAAAATACCCAACAAACCCATGTTGTTAGAAGAAAGCCTGGAGATGTATTTGTAACTCTTAGATTCAGTGTTTGCCAAGTATAATGACTTATTTATTCTATGTATTTTATATATAAAAATATATTGCATTGTACGTATAATGTATTCTCCTATATGTATTATAAGTGTTCATAATTGTTGGCAGTGGACATTTTGGTTCTCGGTCCTCTTTCATGGATTCTGGATCTATAATTAGCCTAGAAATGTAAAACCCTGGCAAGAGCCATGGGCGTCTCTGTACAACAGGAGTTGTACAGCTGCCGGGTTGAGCTCACCTGGCACTCTGGGGACTCGGGACAGGTGTATCAAGAGACGGTGGGTGAAGCAGCTCACTTTCCTGTCTCACCACAGACCCCCTCCATCACCCACCGCCCCCCACCCTCCCCCCGCAGAGGCCCACCCACAGCATGCCCCTCACTACCCGGGAACAGTGCTGACTTAAAAGCAGGAGACTTGCCCCTGAAGGGGACTCCGAAGGCAGGAAGAAAGGGAAGGGACATGCTGAGAGCAGGAGGAGGCTCAGATGGCATGGCTGGAAGACTTGCATGTAAAGACAGTTAACTCATAGCATCTTTTGGGTATTAGATCTAAGAACTAGCTTTCTGGTGTTTTTAGCTGCTTCTCAAGATTTAATGATGGCATATTTCAAAGCATCTTAAAGACAGGTTACATTCTCCATTTGTCCAGAGGTATCTAGTAACATTTAATTGTCAACAAATGATTGAACAATAATATGTGAAAGGCCTGCTAACCTTAATTAGGAAATAATTTTAAGGAATTTTCTCCTTAGAAAGAAAATTCAGTTTTACTACAAAACATACTCCTGATATTATAAAGAAATGAAAGAAAATGTATGTCCTTCCTTGCAGACAGTGAAGCACTTAAGGACACTAGAATTTAAGCCGTTTGTGATATTTATAAAGCCTCCATCAATAGAGCGTTTGAGGGAGACAAGAAAAAATGCAAAGATTATTTCAAGCAGAGACGACCAAGGTGCTGCGAAGCCCTTTACGGTGAGTATGAGGGTGCTTTACTGAAAATACATAAGCAGGAGTTAAAGTCATATATGCAGTAGTGACCACATTAAGGAGACTGAGAGATGAGGCTGTGGTCCAAACATCCAAGCAGGACAGAACTGCATTTGGGTACATACATTTTAAGTGATTGCCCTGATTGTTTTTTCTGCTGTTGTGAACGGATCTTCCTATTACATTGACTCAAAAACTATTTTGTATGCTTTTATGCATACTTATAAAATTTCTGAAGGCACATGAAAAAAAAACACTGAGTTTTCAACTAGCCTTATTTTTAAAGGGGAAAATACTGGTTGGTTACTATTACTCATTAATGGTATAGATGAAGATTTAATAATTTGCCTTTTGTACCAATATCATATATAGCATAATAAAAGAAAAAGCATCATTTGGGGTATAGGACAAATAGACTCGTATTGTTCAATTTGTATTTCCTTTGACTGTTGTTAGAAATGGCACCTGAAACTTTCACAAAATTGTTGATGGGCTATACTCCAATATAAAATAAAAGGTTTAAAAAAGAAATCACAGCTGTGGTGGGTTAATGATTAGAATGACTGGCATGGTCTCTGTTTTTTGTTTTTAACCTTGAGACAGTGTATTATACTTTAGGATCAAGAGAATGGCAGAAGCATTTTTCCCCTCCCTCTTTGAAGTAACTCATCTTTAACCTTAGTCCATATTACTCTATAAACTATTAATTGTGGGTATCAAATACACATGATGTTTTTGATTTCCAGTATTTTTAAAATATCTTTTTTTCTAAAGTACTGACAATATACAACCATACTAAGTAGATACTGTTATATGATGTTAATTACTCAGGGCTCTGGATTAACACTACAATTAAAATCTCTGTTGTAAAAATCTTCTGTGACCTTGAGATATCGACTCTGATATGACTTCAGGATATCACAGTATAAAGAATTACCGTATTATTTATTACAGTCTTTTACAATGTAAAGGTTTCTCAGTGAGGATAATAAACAATAACATAGTCCAAAGATTTAACTCACATTTATGTATATGGTCTTGCTATATAACCAACTAAAATTCTTCCTGGTTTCAAAAATGTATGGAGGGCCCCTTACCCACTTGTACTGAAACAAAGAAAGAGATGGTATACATGTCCTTTCATAAATGTATCCACCTCTGAAAAAGTAGTTTTTCTTATACATTCCTTACTATGAATAAATGTGGACGATGCAGGCAAAGCATCAGGATAAACACTTGTACTTAAATACTGAAACATCCCTGTAATGATAAGTGACTGATTATCCTGAAAGGTGGAAGTTTTGACTCTTGTCAGAGCAGTTTTAGTTACAAGCAAATAGAGAATATTAGAAATTACAGCTTCTGAAGAATTTACAGTTAAAGAGGGTAATTTTCTTTCATGGCTGAGGTGAAATAGTGAACACAGAACAGCATTAGATAAACCAGTTGTGTAATAACTGCACTGATGTGATGACACTGCCTGGTTAACCAATTCTATTTAATACTTTTGTAGGAAGACGACTTTCAAGAAATGATTAAATCTGCCCAGATAATGGAGAGTCAGTATGGTCATCTTTTTGACAAAACTATAGTAAATGATGATCTTGCTGTGGCCTTCAATGAGCTGAAAACAACTTTTGACAAATTGGAGACAGATACTCATTGGGTTCCAGTGAGCTGGTTACATTCATAACTAAGGGAAGTTTTCATAATTATCTTTTTTTTTTTTTTTTTTGTAGAGTGCATGATTAAATCAGTTACCATTTTGGTGGTAGGGTTTTTTTAATCTATATCACTGTTAGAGATGTGCAATCTTGGTTAAAACTGAATGTTGGTTTTTTATCTTTTTATAGTCTTATTTCAAACACAGTGTTTGAGTATAAGATCCAGAATTTAAATGTGCAAAGTACTGTATTCTAAGCAGAGCTTTGAACCGTCTGGCTGTCTTGAATACAAAGCTCTACCTCCAAGAGGAGGGTTGAACTTTTTATAGAAAGTCTTAGCTAGAGTATATACACGGGCGTCCAGTGCTTCTGCTGGTCTCAGACGTGGTCACTGCCTTTGCCATTTGCATGTTAGCCATTGAAGATGATAAGTTTACAGCCTTGAGCAGCTCCAGACAAGACAGCTTGGGTGGACTTTGGGTGGCTCATCATAGATGCACCTGGACTGGCAGTAAGGTGGAGTCCTCTTACTGTCCTAAAAGTGCAACATTTTCTCTTCCATAGACACATATAGTCACAGTGTGTGCACTCAAGAATCTCTCTTTAAAGGAATTACTGAAAATCTGTCTTAGCGACAGATGTTATAGTTTGAGAAGGCTTTGTGAGTACATAAACTAGTGACTCAATAAATGTTTAATAAGGGAGGGTAGGCTTTGAAGATTATTACATATGAAACTAAAAACCTTTCCTTGTTAGAACGGTGATTACATACCCAAAAGGACTGATTACAAAGGACAATTTTATTTATAAATTCTCAGACATTTCTTTCTGGACTCACCAGAAATTCTGGAGCCAGTTATCTGACTTTGTATTTTCCCAGTAGATTACAAGGATGAATCCTATTCTAAATGTAGGTTTTACATGTTACTGATACAGTTAAAGAAAATGTGAGCATTTTCCCAAATATGTACAGTTGATCACCATATTTAAATTTCACTACAAATTGTACTTTAGAAAACTGTTCATGTAATGTTAACTTATATCTTTGTCATCAAAATATTTCTTTACATTGGCCAGATACCATCCTAGTCTTGCTGTTTTTAAAGAAGTTTAAGAAAGACTCTCATATTGTAAATAGCTAGATGGGATCTCTCATTTTTCTTTGATACTACTGACCTTCAGCGAGTAAATTGTACAGCTCAAAATACTAGAAATGTGCATAGTTGTATAAGAGAATATGTGTCCCATTCTTGCATGCAGTAAGACACTGCCAATCAGAGAATCATCGTATCTGTGACTTTGAAACAGAAAAAAAAATATTTTTGTTGATTTCTAAAGAGAGTTTAGATGTCCTGTTTAAAGAAAAATAGTGTAGTGAAATTTTATATATTTATGAAATATTTGAAAGGCATATTTTTTTAATTATCAAATGAGGCTATTCATAAAACAAATTGTATGTAAAGATGTCATTAATTTAAACTAGTTTTTTAAATCTGGGTCAACATTCCATGTAAATATTTTGACCTTTGTTTGTTCTCAGATCCACATGTGTGCTCTGTGCACATGTGATAGCATGACTCACTGGGTTTCCTTCATACATGTGAGATTTCATAGCTGATACACACTCGCAGCTAAATAGTTAGATAACCAATGTTACCTGACAGCCTAATCCAAACAGGAAATTCTAAGTTAATTAAGTGAACAGCAACCAATTCAGTTTAAAAAGAGGTTTGGGGTTGCCAGGTCTAATACTGAAGCCATACTTCATGGTTGTGTGGCTGGTCTAAGAAAGTACAAGTCTTCCTTGGATGGTTTGGGTAATATTCTTTTTGAACACTGATCGAAATTTCCAATACATTAACTTTCTAGGAAATGAATTATAATTTAGGTAGTCCGAATTCTTTGTTCAGAAATAGCATATAGTTTGTTTTTGGTTTTTGCCTCAATTCTTTACTGTGGAGGTGAAGAGTGTGTGATAAAAATGGAGTCCCTTTTGGTGGTGGGGGTGGTGATAGAGGTGTTATAAAAATATATTTTCCAATTTCTCTCCCTCTTTACATTAGAGCTGAAAAGTATTTTTTAAAATAATGGAAAAGGGCAATTCAGCAATTTGAAAAATCTTTCATCAGTAGCATACATATGTGGTCTTGGTGACGTCTACTTAGCCACCTTGATGCTTAGAAAGAGATTCCGTTCTCTTTAATTTAGTAAGGCTAGTAGCTCCATGGGCTTGGGGATAAATGTTGCAAAGGGCCCTTGATCCTGTACTTGGTGCACCCCTGGCTCCCTCCTGAGGGAGGAGAGACTGCCTCTTTAGGCAGCCTGCTCCCAAGACAGTGTCAGCCACTATTTGAGAGAACAGGAATATTTATTTTTTTAAGTCCAAATATTTAATATCCAAGTTTAAGAAGATAAGTCTGTATTCCCATCAATAACAAACTGGAATCTGTTTGCTTTTTTTTTTTTAGGTGAAATTGAAATACCATTTTTTTTACCATTATTTTACTTACCAGTATAGACATTATTGATATCTTTAAGGCTGACCTTCCTGGTATCATGGTATCATGTAATGACTGAATGTATCTAAATTGTAGTAATTTAAAATTGACAAGCGTATAAAGCAAAACTATGTTGTTAAAAGTTCCCTGAAGAGACAGATTTTTATTATTTATTTTCTTTTTGACTAGTAAGAGTTTATAAATAAAAGGAATGGAAAACCTTTGAGTGTAATAAAATATCTTCAAATTACATGTATACTTTCTTGAAGATGGCTCTTGCACTTGGTATCTATGTCACTGTTTCTGATGGTAGAACAAGTTGTTCTTTTACTGACGTCATGTGATTTGAACTGCCTCTGCCTAAAACGAAATTTCATATTGGTTTCAGACATTAATTGGTTTCATCAAAGTTGTTGGAGAGATGAAATCCACTAGCCTCAATCTTACCCAGTCCAGCCAATCAAAGATGAACAAATGGATCTATGCCATGTGCTAGACAAGCCTGGGAAATGAGTACTTAACTGATAATGAGCTCAGTGATCAGCCTCATATCACACAACTTAAAAGTAATTGCATAAATATTCTTAATTACCTGACAAACAGTTCCTCATATTAGTAAATTTATAGGGAGCTTCCTAAATAATTTCTATTAACAGTTTTCTTGTTGTTGTTTTAAAATTTCATTACTTTCAAATGATACACCCAGAATTAATTCAGTTCAGTTCAGTCATGTCCAACTCTTTGCAACCCATGAATCGCAGCACACCAGGCTTCCCTGTCCATCACCAACTCCAGGAGTCCACCCAAACCCATGTCCATCGAGTCGATGATGCCTCCAACCATCTCATCCTCTATCATCCCCTTCTCCTCCTGCCTTCAATCTTTCCCAGCATCAGAGTCTTTTCCACTGAGTCAGCTCTTCGCATCAGGTGGCCAAAGTATTGGGGTTTCAGCTTCAATGTCAGTCCTTCCAATGAACACCCAGGACTGATCTCCTTTAGGATGGACTGGTTGGATCTCCTTGCAGTCCAAGGGACTCTCAAGAGTCTTCTCCAACACCACAGTTCAAAAGCATCAATTCTTCAATGCTCAGCTTTCTTTATAGTCCAACTCTCACATCCATACATGACCACAGGAAAAACCACAGCCGTGACTAGACGGACCTTTGTTGACAAAGTGATGTCTCTGCTTTTTAATATGCTGTCTAGATTGGTCATAACTTTCCTTCCAAGGAGTAAGCGTCTTTTAATTTCATGGCTGCAGTCACCATCTGCAGTGATTTTGGAGCCCAGAAAAATAAACTCAGCCACTGCTTCCACTGTTTCCCCATCTATCTGCCATGAAGTGATGGGACCAGATGCCATGATCTTAGTTTTCTGAATGTTGAGCTTTAAGCCAACTTTTCACTCTTCTCTTTCACTTTCTTCAAGAGGCTTTTTAGTTCTTCACTTTCTGCCATAACAAACACCCTCTTCCAACAACACAAGAGAACACTCTATACATGGACATCACCAGATGGTCAACACCAAAATCAGATTGATTATATTCTTTGCAGCCAAAGATGGAGAAGCTCTATAGAGTCAGCAAAAACAGGACCAGGAGCTGACTGGCTCAGACCATGAACTCCTTATTGCCAAATTCAGACTGAAATGGAAGAAAGTAGGGAAAACCACTAGACCATTCAGGTATGACCTAAATCAAATCCCTTATGATTATACAGTGGAAGTGAGAAATAGATTTAAGGGCCTGTATCTGATAGACAGAGTGCCTGATGAGCTATGGAATGAGGTTCATGACATTGTACAGGAAACAGGGATCAAGATCATCCCCATGGAAAAGAAATGCAAAAAAGCAAAATGGCTGTCTGGGAAGGCCTTACAAATAGCTGTGAAAAGAAGAGAAGTGAAAAGCAAAGGAGAAAAGGAAAGATATAAACATCTGAATGCAGAGTTCCAAAGAATAGCAAGAAGAGATAAGAAAGCCTTCTTCAGTGATCAGTGCAAACAAACAGAGGAAAACAACAGAATGGGAAAGACTAGGGATCTCTTCAAGTAAACCAGAGATACGAAAGGAACATTTCATGCAAAGATGGTCTCGATAAAAGACAGAAATGGTATGGACCTAACAGAAGCAGAAGATATTAAGAAGGGATGGCAAGAATACACAGAAGAACTGTACAAAAAAGATCTTCACAACGCAGATAATCAAAATGGTGTGATCACTCACCTAGAGCCAGACATCCTGGAATGTGAAGTCAAGTGGGCCTTAGGAAGCATCACTACGAACAAAGCTAGTGGAGGTGATGGAATTCCAGTTGAGCTATTCCAAATCCTGAAAGACAATGCTGTGAAAGTGCTGCACTCAATATGCCAGCACATTTGGAAAACTCAGCAGTGGCCACAGGACTGGAAAAGGTCAGTTTTGATTCCAATCCCAAAGAAAGGCAATGCCAAATAATGCTCAAACTACCACACAATTGCACTCATCTCACATGCTAGTAAAGTAATGCTCAAAATTCTCCAAGCCAGGCTTCAGCAATATGTGAACCGTGAACTTCCAGATGTTCAAGCTGATTTTAGAAAAGGCAGAGGAACCAGAGATCAAATTTCCAACATCTGCTGGATCATGGAAAAAGCAAGAAAGTTCCAGAAAAACATCTATTTCTGCTTTATTGACTACGCCAAAGCCTTTGACTGTGGATCACAATAAACTGTGGGAAATTCTGAAAGAGATGGGAATACCACACCACCTGACCTGCCTCTTGAGAAATTTGTATGCAGGTCAGGAAGCAACAGTTAGAACTGGACATGGAACAACAGACTGGTTCCAAATAGGAAAAGGAGTACGTCAAGGCTGTATATTGTCACCCTGCTTATTTAACTTATATGCAGAGTACATCATGAGAAACGCTGGGCTGGAAGAAACACTAGCTGGTATCAAGATTGCCGGGAGAAATATCAATAACCTCAGATATGCAGATGATACCACCCTTATGGCAGAAAGTGAAGAGGGAAGCCTCTTGATGAAAGTGAAAGAGGAGAGTGAAAAAGTTGGCTTAAAGCTCAACATTCAGAAAACAAAGATTATGGCATCTGGTCCCATCACTTCATGGGAACTAGATGGGAAAACAGTGGAAACAGTGTCAATCTTTATTTTTCTGGGCTCCAAAATCACTGCAGATGGTGACTGCAGCCATGAAATTAAAAGATGCTTACTCCTTGGAAGGAAAGTTATGACCAACCTAGATAGCATATTCAAAAGCAGAGACATCACTTTGCCAACAAAGGTCAGTCTAGTCAAGGCTCTGGTTTTTCCTGTGGTCATGTATGGATGTGAGAGCTGGACTGTGAAGAAGGCTGAGTGCCAAAGAATTGATGCTTTTGAACTGTGGTGTTGGAGAAGACTCTTGTGAGTCCCTTGGCCAGTGAGGAGATCCAACCAGTCCATTCTAAAGGAGATCAGCCCTGGGATTTCTTTAGAAGGAATGATGCTAAAGCTGAAACTCCAGTACTTTGGCCACCTCATGCGAAGAGTTGACTCATTGGAAAAGACTCTGATGCTGTGAGGGATTGGAGGCAAGAGGAGAAGGGGATGACATAGGATGAGATGGCTGGATAGCATCACTGACTCGATGCACCTGAGTCTCAGTGACCTCCGGGAGTTGGTGATGGACAGGGAGGCCTGGCCTGCTGTGATTCATGGAGTTGCAAAAAGTTGGACATGACTGAGCGACTGATCTGATCTGATCTCACTTTCTGCCATAAGGGTGGTGTCATCTGCATATCTGAGGTGATTGATATTTCTCCCAGCAATCTTGATTCCAGCTTGTGCTTCCTCCAGCCCAGCGTTTCTCATAATGTACTCTGCGTATATGTTAAATAAGCAGGGTGACAATTTACAACCTTGACGTACTCCTTTTCCTATTTGGAACCAGTCTGTTGTTCCATGTCCAGTTCTAACTCTTGCTTCCTGACCTGCATACAGGTTTCTCAAGAGGCAGGTCAGGTGGTCTGGTATTCCCATCTCTTTCAGAATTTTCCACAATTTACTGTGATCCACACAGTCAAAGCGGGGAAGGCAATGGCACTAGTACTTTTGCCTGGAAAATTCCATGCACAAAGGAGCCTGGTAGGCTCCAGTCCATGGGGTCACTAAGAGTCGGTCACGACTGAGCGACTTCACTTTCACTTTTCACTTTCATGCATTGGAGAAGGAAATGGCAACCCACTCCAGTGTTCTTGCCTGGAGAATCCCAGGGACGGGGGAGCCTGATGGGCTGCCATCTATGGGGTCGTACAGAGTCGGACACGACTGAAGTGACTTAGCAGCAGCACACAGTCAAAGGCTTTGGTGTAATCAATAAAGCAAAAATAGATGTTTTTCTGGAACACTCTTGCTTTTCGATAATTCATCGGATGTTGGCAATTTGATCTCTGGTTCCTCTGCCTTTTTTAAAACCAGCTTGAACAGCTGGAAGTTCACAGTTCATGTATTGCTAAAGCCTGGCTTGGAGAATTTTGAGCATTACTTTACTAGCGTGTGAGATTAGTGCAATTGTGCAGTAGTTTGAGCATTCTTTGGCATTGCCTTTCTTTGGGATTGGAATGAAAACTGACCTTTTCCAGTCCTGTGGCCACTGCTGAGTTTTCCAAATGTGCTGGCATATTGAGTGCAGCACTTTCACAGCATCGTCTTTCCGGATTTGAAATAGCTCAACTGGAATTCCATCACCTCCACTAGCTTTGTTCATAGTGATGCTTCCTAAGGCCCACTTGACTTCACATTCCAGGATGTCTGGCTCTAGGTGAGTGATCACACCATTTTGATTATGTGGGTCATGAAGCTCTTTTTTGTACAGTTCTTCTGTGTATTCTTGCCACCTCTTCTTAATATCTTCTGTTTCTGTTAGGTCCCTACCATTTCTTTCCTTTATCAAGCCCATCTTTGCATGAATGTTCCCTTGGTATCTCTAATTTTCTTGAAGAGATCTCTAGTCTTTCCCATTGTATTGTTTTCCTTTATTTCTTTGCATTGATCACTGAGGAAGGCTTTCTTATCTGTCCTTGCTATTCTTTGGAGCTCTGCATTCAAATGGGAATATCTTTACTTTTATTCTTTGCTTTTCGCTTCCCGTCTTTTCACAGCTATTTGTAAGGCCTCCTCAGATAGCCATTTTGCTTTATTGCATTTCTTTTCCTTGGGGATGGTCTTGATCCCTGTCTCTCTTGTACAGTGTCACGAACCTCCTTCCATAGTTCATCAGGCACTCCATCAGATCTAGTCCCTTAAATCTATTTCTCACTTCCACTGTATAGTCATAAGGGATTTGATTTAGGTCATACCTGAATGGTCTAGGGGCTTCCCTGGTGGCTCAGAGGATAAAGCGTCTGCCTGCAATGCAGGAGATCCGGGTTCAATCCCTGGGTCAGGAAGATCCTCTGGAGAAGAAAATGGCAACCCACTTTCCTTGCCTGGAGAATCCCATGGACAGAGGACCCTGGTGGGCTATAGTCCATGGGGTCACAAAGAGTCAGACACGACTTAGCAAGTTCACTTTCACTTTGAATGGTCTAGTGGTTTTCTCCACTTTCTTCAATTTCAGTCTGAATTTGGCAATAAGTTCATGATCTGAGCCACAGTGAGCTCCCCGTCTTGTTTTTGGTGGTCCTCAACAGGAAAGTGAACCAAGTTTTATGTTTAGCCACTAAGAGGGAATATAAGTGATATCAATTGAAAGAAGTGTCCCTTACCTGTATTCATGCCCTTTCCTAGGCTGCCACACCTTTCCAGATGCTTGCTCACTTGCACTTAGTTATCTGGAGGGCAAGGAATATTGTACTTTTATAACAGCTCTTATTCATATATACCTACATGGGCTACATACTGCCAGATAAAATAGTCGTTTTAATCATCAGACATCTGTAGGATTTGTATACAGTTTCATTTAATCCTCAATACTGCATTATATGGAAGTAGTACCTTATATGGAAGTATAGTACCTTATATAGAAGTGCGAGCTTAGGTGCCTTGCCCAGGGTAACACGGGTGATGAGTAAGTTTTGGGGTTCAATTGTGGTCAGGCTCCTCCAACACCAGGATGTTTGCACTGCTCTGTGCTTGCTGGTGTTGCTATAACTTGAGCCAATTCTGGAAATAGGTGACATTTGGTAATTAGGAGTGATTATTCATCCTTTTTATGCACAGGCAGTTTACAAAGAGTTTTCTCAGAACACTGTTGCTTTAGTCAGATAGCTCTTGATTTCTCTGTGCCTCTATGGTAGGCTAATCTTCAAACAGACTGGCGTGCTGCAATTCATGGGGTTGCAAAGAGTCGGACACGACTGAGTGACTGAACTGAACTTCAAACAATGACGATTATCAAAAGCATACAAAATAGTTAGAATAATACGCAATTTTTCTGTTTTGTCTGAGTCCTGGTCCTTTATGATGGAGCATGATTTGTCTAATCAGTTGTGATAATCTCCTCTCCTCCAGGATTGATCTGAGTTGGTCCAGCCACTCGATTCCAGGTAATGTCTGTCAAAGGGACTGTGAGTTGAGTTGTTTCCCTGGTTTAAACAAACATCTGTATGAGGTGAAAATCCTCTATGCTCCTGCCCACATTTCTCCTGTTTGAGATGCTTCTATTACATTGTAGTGCTTAACAAGATGACAGCCAGAATCCTAACCCTAAATCAATGGATGATAAAGGTCAATCTATAGATGAGTGAGTAAAAAAAAAAGAAAAGATCCTAAATCCATAATGTCACTGAGCTGTTGAAAAAGTCCTTGGGACCTCTTTCCTCCAATTACTGAATAAACAATGTTCTTTTTTTTAATGTATTTTTAATTGAAGGATAATTTCTTTATAATGTGTTGGTTTCTGCCATGCAGCACCATGAATCAGCCACAAGTATACATGTGGCTTCTTACTCTGAAACCTCCCTCCCACCCCCCACCCCATCCCACCCCCTCTAGGCTGTTACAGAGGACCGGGTTGAGCTCCCTGTGTTATTCAGCAACTTAAAATGAAAAGACAGCCCTCAGGATAGGAGAAAATAATTGCAAATGAAACTGACAAAGATTAATCTTCAAAATATATAAGCAGCTCATTAAGCTCAATATCAGGTAAACAAATAACCCAATCAGAAAAACTGGCAGAAGATCTAAACAGACATTTCTCCAAAGAAGACATGCAGATGGGCAACAGACACATGAAAAAATGCTCAACACTGCTCATTATTAGCAGAATGCAAATCAAGACAATGTTATTTTATGCTCTGTTGGTGGGAATGTAAATTGGTGTAGCCACTATGGAAATCAGTAGCGGGGGTTCCTCAAAAAAATGAAAATTGAGCTACCATATGAGCCAGCAGTCCTACTCCTGGGCATATATCTGAAGGAAATGAAATCACTATTTTGAAGTGTTCTGCATCCCCACTTTCCACATGCACTGCAAGATTATTCACAGCAGCTGAGACAAGGAAATAACATGTCCATCAACAGATGAATGAAGAATCTAGGGGATGTACACATACACATTTATATACACGTAAAAAGGAACGTTATTCAATGGTAAAAAAAAAAAAATAAATTCTGCCTTTTGTGACAACATGGTTGTATCTTGAAGGCATTTTTCTAAGTAAAATAAGTCAGAGAAAGACAAATAACTATATGTGGTGCTAGAGACTAGAGAAGACTCTTGAGAGTCCCTTGGACAGAAAGGAGATCAAACCAGTCCATCCTAAAGGAAATCAACTGTGAATATTCATTGAAGAGACTGATGCTGAAGCTGAAGCTCCAATACTTTGGCCACCTGATGCAAAAGGCTGGCTCACTGGAAAAGACCCTGATGCTGGGAAAGATTGAAGGTAGGAGAAGGGGGTGGCAGAGGATGAGATGGATGGATGGCATCACTGACTCAATGGATGTGAGTTTAAGCAAACTCACGGAGATAGTGAAGGACAGGGAAGCCTGGTACACTGCAGATGATGGGGTTGCAAAGAGTTGGATCCAACTGAGCGACTAAACAACCACCGCTTATATAAGGTATCTACAAGAGCTGAAATAGAAGGCAGAATTGTAGTTACCAGGAGTTGGATGGAAAAGGGGGATGTTGGTCAGAAGGCACAAGCTTCCAGGTATGAGATGAGTAAGTTCTGGGAATGTGATGGCATGGTGACTATTGTTAACAACACTGTATTATATGCTTGAAAGTAGCTAAAAGAGTAGATCTTAAATGTTATTAACACACACACAAGGTAATTAGGTGATGAAAGTGTTAAATAACTTTATTGTGGTAATCATTTCATCATATATACATATATCAAACCATCACACTCTGCATGTTAAACTTATACAACTTTATGTTAATTATATCAAAACTGGAGAAGATGTTCTCTTAAAAGTGTTACTATTAGGCTGCTGTTTGCTTGCTGCTGGAAGCATTCCTAATGGAAAGCAGTATCCATGACCACCCAGGCCACTCCCAGTGCCTTCATCACTTACCAAAAATGTCACTTGTCCTGCAATGAAACATTGAACCTTAAAACATTCTGTAACTTGTAGCATAAAATAAAGCAAGAGACTCTATTTACATTTTATTTTGCTTGGGTTCCACTTTTTTTTTCCTCCACAATATAACATTTAAGTTTGGGGAAAGCTGTTCTTGTGTTTTGAGATTTACAAATTGATCACGGTTGTGAGTCTACAGTTTTGGCAAAGTGATATCTCTGTGATTAAATTTGACCTGGGCACTAGTAATACCTGAAAGTTCCATCTGTCAGGCCCCTGCCCTGTGCCAGGCACTCTGCTTATTAGTAGTAGGTGACCTGTTTGTGATCATCAGCTCCACTTAAACAGATAAAGGACCTAAATAGAAATATGTTTAAATAACAATGGCTACAAAACAACATAATTACTGTACATGCTAATGAAAGCTATAAGCATAAAGTAATAAATGAGGAAAATATATTGCTCTTAGGAACCTAGAAGATACCAAAACAGCTGAGGATGGAAGAAAGAAGGACAAAAACAAACATGCTTAAATGTTAGTTAAAATATTTTAGGTGTTTGAAGGCAATTATTTGTGGAATTGAAAGTAAATGCAAAGAGGAATCATAGACTCCATGAAATGAGAAGACAAAAAAAGGCCAAATGGGTCTCTTATTACAGATTTAAATGGCATAAACTCATGTAGTAAGAGACCATTTTTCAACTACATCAAAAATGAACATCAACCATATTCTTTAAGAAGAGAAAGATTTAAAGTAAGAGGATTGGCAAAAATGTGCCAATGCAAGGCAGAAGGAAACAAAAAGAGAGCAGAAGACGATAATAATATGAAAATTGAGGTCACTGCTTGGGGCAAAAAGTCATTCTTTAGTAATCAGTGGTATAAGCCAAAAAAGGAAGAGTGTTAAAGACACAGAGTAAAACCTTGAGGAGTGCAGTCAATAAAACCACAGTGTTTGCTCATCTTTAAAATACTTCTTTTAGACCTCGAAAAAGAAGTGGTTATAGAAGGTCCATATAGGGACTTCCCTGGTGGCCTAGTGGTTAAGAATCCACCTCCAATGCAGGAGATGTGGGTTTGATCCCTGTCGGGGAACTAAGATACCACATGCTACAGGGCAACTAAGCCCACACGCCACAATGAAGACCCAGCACAGCCCCCGCAAAACTTCATATATCACATCTCCTCAGCTGACCTCACAGCCATGGAAAGAATGCTTTCTCCTGCAAACAGATTACACCTTCGGTTCAAGAGCCACACCGAGAATTTACAAAACCCAATCCTAAAGCAAGCCACAAGAAAAGCCTCATTAAATTCCAAAATATTTAAGTACTTCAAATCACATCTAATGACTACAGTCCAGTAGAACTTAGTGAATAACCAGTAGACACCAAAACAGACCTCTCAGAAAAACTCAAAATTCAACAACAACAAAACATCCTGATCAAGGAGGAATTAAAAATAAAACTGTAGATTATTCAGAGAATAACAACATAACTATCAGAATCTATGGACTAGGACTGCAAAACTGAGCTCAGGAAAACTTGTTGCCTTAAAAGCTTTTCAAGGGGAAAAAAATAAAAATAAACACTGGCTCAAGCAACTTGGGAAAGAATAACATGAGTGGTATTCTGGCGAGGTTATAATATACACTGACTTTTCCAGGAATGCGCTACCATGTAAATCAAAGGAAGACTGTACTTCATTTTTTCAGAACTTCCAAGTTTTCTTCACTATTTTGGAACATCATGTCACTAATGGCAATAGCACTCCTGGTGTCAGAGTCTCCTGCATGGCGTGTCTGGACACACCCATGCCACAGTGTGTGAACCTACCCTATGCATGGATCACTGCTGTCTTCGGAGGACTGCTGCTTGAGCATTTATATCTCACAGTATGAACTATTTTATTCTCCACTGCTTTCCTTTTCTTTCTCCCTTTTATTGGGTTCCATTGTATTATTTTATTTCACTGCACCATGTGCCATGTGGGGTTTTAGTTCCCTGACCAGGGATTGAACCTGTGCCCTCTGTAGTGAAAGCACAGATTCTTAACCACTAGACCACCAGGGAAGTTTCTGGGACAAAATCTCTTATAGACAAGGAACACTGAGTACGATAGGGAGTGATTACTGCTGCTTCAGACAGATGGCCACATAGATCCCATTTATGTTGCGCGCTTTGAGCTATACAGCTCATGCTGTTTTTAAAATGTTGTTTTGATATGATTAACATGTAACTGAGCATCAAGTTACATTGAAATTTGGCTACAATATTAGAAAGTATCTATTGTTTGCACTTGGCTTTCCTGGTGGCTCAGTGGTAAAGAATCTGCCTGCAGTGCAGGAGACTCAGGAGACATGGGTTCTCCTGGTTCAGGAAGATCCCCTGGAGGAGGAAATGGCAACTCACTCCAGTATTCTTGCCTGAGGAATCCCATGGATAGAGGAGGGCCCGAGGGCTATGGTCCATGGGGTCTCAAATAGTCAGATACAACTGAGTGCACATGGACACACACACACATTTTGAGCATCAAGTAGTATCCTTGAGTATACTGCTGCTACGAATAGGCTCTTGCAGAAGAAAATAGCTTTACAGTTTTAAAATATTTTCCAAAACTAGGTCATGGAATTAACTAAGAGACGAGACATTATTGCAGACCTAAATACTAAAAGATCATAGACTCTCCCAGAACACAATTTTAACAGCATAAGATTTTAGAAAAATCTTGAGACATGGCAGGTAAACCCAAAAAGAAGGAGATCAAGATGGCAGAGTGGAAGGACAGACTCACCTCCCCCTTGAACATTCCCAGAGTACATGTACATGTGGAGCAATTCTCACTGAAAACTAACTGGAGACTGGCAGAAACTCTCCTTACAACCAAGGCTGTAAGAAAATCCACACGGAATTAGATGGGAAGGGAAGTGATCAGACTGAGACTTTGTGCTCCTGGGAGGGGACACAGAAGACGGGGGTTATGTGGGTGGAGATTCTCCCTGAAATGAGGGCTTCGAGCCACATATTCTGCACCCCAGCCCTGAGGTCTGACACTGGAAAGACGAGTCACCTCAGCTGGCTTGAAAATCAGTGGGACTAACAGGAGGGCTGTAAGAGACCTGGAGTCCGCCTGGGAAGAGAGGGCACAGACTTGCCTACTCCTGAAACAAAGTGTAGAGAGTACAACTGCACAGGACTCCAGCCAGTTTCCCCCAACCACCCTGCAGCATGCCCCAGTCTGAGCCAAGTGCCCATTCAGGTCCCATTTGCCCTGTAGCATGGCTCCACACTAGCATGAGAGCTGGCACGGCTGAGAGGGGTGCTTGGGGAGGGGATGGATGGAGTTGGCTTGGGCCTGGAATGGCATCTGAATGGGGCAGGGACAGCCATTACTGGTGTTCAGAGAGAGGCCTAGGACTCTGGGGCCAGGACTGGCACTGTCCATACACCAAGTGCTCACTCCAGCCCCTTCTTGCTCCAGCACTACTTCTCTAGGGCAAAGGTGCTGATGCTAGGAGGCAGGAGGATACACACGTGGATGGAACAGAGTCATCTCTGACCAGACCCTCAGGACTTCCATTCCAGCAACTTAGGACCTGAGCAACCCCACAGTGGGTGAGGTTGGTCACTGACCAGAGGAGAAACACTGGCACAAATGCCTGGCTAGTACAGCTCTGGCCCATCCATGTCAAGTCCCACCTCCTACCAAGGTAATAGGTGGAAGAAAGTGTGACTGGTGCTCACCTCTTCCAGCTCACTCACCAAAGCTACAGGGCACCTGCAGACTGTACAGGGACACTCCCATATGGGCACATCCCTTCAAGGCAGGAAGTGGCAACTATCTCACTTCGATTCATACAGACAGAGAAAGATAAGCAAAATGAGAAGACGGATTTGTTTCAATTGAAACCATAAGGAAGACCTAATTAAACAAATACATAATTTACCAGATACAGAGTTCAAAGCATCAGCAATAAGAAGGCTAACTCAAGGAAAAGAATAGATGAACACAGTGAAAACTTTAGCAAGGAACTAGAAAATGTAAAAAAGGACCAGTCATAAAGGAAGAATACAGTAAGAGGAATTCATAATAGACTAGGTGATAGAGATCCTGATAGACTAGGTGAAAAGAACCTGATGCTGGGAAAGATTGAAGGCAGGAGGAGAAGAGGACGATAAAGGACGAGATGGTTGGATGGCATCACCAACTCAATAGATAAGAGTTTGAGCAAGCTCCAGGAGATGGTGAAAGACATGGAAACCTGGCGTGCTGTAGTCCATGGGGTCGCAAAGAGGCAGATACGACTGAGCGACTGAAGAGCAACAAAAAGGTGACAGATCTGGAAGACAAAATAATGGAAACTATCCAGTCAGAACAGCACAAAGCAAATTAAAAAAAAAAACGAGAACAACTTAAGGGACCTCTGGGACACTATCAGGTATGCCAACATTCACATTATAGGGATCCCAGAAGGAGAGAAAGGGGTCAAAAATGCATTTGATGAAATTAGGTTGAAAACGTCACTGAAGAAGGAAACAGATATCCAGGTACAGGAAGCACAGACGGTCCCAAACAAGGTGAATGAAAGGCCCCCCGCCGGGGTCCCCCCACAAGAGAAGTAGGTTGCCATGCCTTCCCCAATGCATGAAAGTAAGTGAAAGTGAATCCTCAGTGTGTCCGACTCCCCGCGGGGGGGGCCCAAGACATAATTAAAATGGCAAAAGTTACAGAGAGATTCTGAAATCACCAAAAGAGAAAGAGAGTTACATACAAGGGAATTCCCATAGGACCATTAGCTTTTTCTGTAGAAACTGCAGGCCAAAAGGGAGTGGCCTGATACAAAATGCTGAAAGGGAAAAACCTGCAACCTAGGATTATCTACTGAACAAGATAGTCATCTAGAATAGGAGAGATTAAAAGAAAACAAAAAAACTCAGATAAGCAAAAACTATGAGAGTTCATTAGAACCTTAACATTTTTTTAGGGTAGGCTCCCTCCAGTGTCTCCAGCCAGGACTCTCCCGGGCTACCCTCACCTCTCCACTGTGTTAGGCAAAATGTGGAGCTGACCCCCAGAACCCCCACCCTTTGGTGTATCTATACTTTCAGGTGTTCAACCAAGCCCTAACTTGCTGCTAAGTCACTTTTCGGTCGTGTCCAACTCTGTGCGACCCCATAGACGGCAGCCCACCAGGCTCCCCCGTCCCTGGGATTCTCCAGGCAAGAACACTGGAGTGGGTTGCCATTTCCTTCTCCAATGCATGAAAGTGAAGAGTGAAAGGGAAGTCGCTCAGTCGTGTCCGACCCTCAGGGACCCCATGGACTGCAGCCTTCCAGGCTCCTCCATCCATGGGATTTTCCAGGCAAGAGTACTGGAGTGGGGGTGCCATCGCCTTCTCCGAGCCCTAACTTAGGCACTCCTAGAAAGGCATGTGGCAGATGCAATTAAGGTTTCAAATCAGTTGCCTTTGAAAAAAAAAGGGGTGAGGGCGGGATTTACCCTGGTCTAACCAAGTATGCCCTGAGGAACACATGTATACCTGTGGTAGATTCATTTTGATATATGGCAAAACCAATATAATATTGTAAAGTTAAAAAAATAAATAAAAAGTGACTCGGCTTTTCCTGAACAACAAAAGATTTGAAGTGTGAGAAGGATTTGATTTGGGGAGATACCCTGTTAGTGGTTATGACAATGGAGAGGACCACAAGGCAGTGAATGCAATTAGCCTCTAAGACCTGAGAGCAGCCCCTGGCTGACAGCAACAAAGCTAAGACCTTGGTCTTCAAACTAAGAATTGAATGCTGCCTGCAACCTGCTGAGCTTGGAAATGAACCCTAAGCTCCAAGTGAGATGAGCAGTGAGTCCTGCTGAAGCCTTGACTTTAGACTTGTGAGACTCTAAGCTGAGAACTCGGCCATGCCTGGACTTCTGACCTATAGAACTGTGAGCTCAAAATGAGTGTTGTTTTAAACTACTAAGTTTGTAGTGTTAGTGAGGAATAGAAAACTAGGATGTTTAGCCACTGAATCCTATCAGAAATCTCTTAACTCCATCCTACATTCTCTTTTCCTCTTATTTTATTTTGGTAAGAACACTTAAAACCTAACTGATGCTGAAGCTGAAGCTTCAATATTTTGACCATCTGACGTGAAGAACTGACTCATTGGAAAAGACCCTGATTCTGGAATGATTCAAGGCAGGAGGAAAAAGGGATGACAGAGGATGAGATGGTTGGATGGCATCACTAACTCAATGGACATGAGTTTGAGCAAGTTCCAGGAGTTGGTGATAGACTGGGAACCCTGGAGTCCATGTGGTCGCAAAGAGTCGGACACAATTGAGCAACTAAACTGAACTTAACAAATTTTAAAGTTTACAATACTCTATTGTACTCTTGCCTGGAAAATCCCATGGATGGAGGAGCCTGGTGGGCTGCAGTCCATGGGGTCGCTAAGAGTCGGACACGACTGAGCGACTCACTTTCACTTTTCGCTTCATGCATTGGAGAAGGAAATGGCAACCCACTCCAGTTTTCTTGCCTGGAGAATCCCAGGGGCAGGAGAGCCTGGTGGGCCGTCTATGGGGTCAGCGGAGTCGGACACGACTGAAGTGATTTAGCAGCAGCAGCAGCAGCATTGTCATCTATAGGTACAATGTTATAAACAGATCTCTAATATTATTAATACTCATATTGTAAAACTAAAATATACTTGTTGATTAGTAATCCCCCATTTCCATATCTCCCCAACCCCTGACAACCACTGTTCTATTCTTTGCTTCTAGGAGATTGATTATGTTAGATAACTCAAAGAAGCTGGAATCATGCAATATATGTGCTTCTGTGCCTAGCTTATTTTACTTAGCATAGCTTCCTTAAGGTTCACCCTTATCTTATATTGCAGGATTTCTTTCTTTTCAAGGCTGAGTAACATACTGTTTTATGTGACCCCATGGATTGTAGCCCACCTGGCTCTTCTGTCCACGGACTTCTCCAGGCAAGAATACTGGAGTGGGTTGCCATTCCCTTCTCCAGGGGATCTTCCCCACCCAGGGATTGAACCCAGGTCTCCTTCGCTGCAGACAGATTCTTTACCATCTGAGCCACCAGGGAAGCCTTTTACGTATATATCACATTTTTAAAAATCCATTCTTCCATCAGTGGACATTTGTTTCCCATCTTAACTATTGTGAATAGTGCTGCTATGAACATGGAAATTAAGATATCTCTTTGAGATCCTGATTTCAATTCTTTTGGATAAGTAGCTAGAAGTGGATTGCTGAGTCATATGGTAGTTCTATATTTAATTTTTTGAGGAACCTCTATATTGTTTTCCATAGTGGTTGCACCATTTGCATTCCCAGCAACAGAGCACAACAGTTGATTCTCCACAATTCTGGGCTCTTTTGTTTCGATTCACATTTCCCTGATAATTAGTGACACTGAATAGTAAAGTAATGTTCAAATTCTCCAAGCGAGACTTCAGCAATACGTGAACCATGAACATCCAGATGGTCAAGCTGGTTTTAGAAAAGGCAGAGGAATCAGAGATCAAATTGCCAACATCCGCTGGATCATGGAAAAAGCAAGAGAGTTCCAGAAAAACATCTATTTCTGCTTTATTGACTATGCCAAAGCTTTTGACTGTGGATCACAATAAACTGTGGAAAGTTCTGAAAGAGATGGGAACACCAGACCACCTGACCTGCCTCTTGAGAAACCTATACGTAGGTCAGGAAGCAACAGTTAGAACTGGACATGGAACAACAGACTGGTTCCAAATAGGAAAAGGAGTACATCAAGGCTGTATATTGTCACCCTGCTTGCTTAACTTATTTGCAGAGTACATCATGAGAAACGCTGGGCTGGAGGAAGCACAAGCTGGAATCAAGATTGCCAGGAAAAATACCAATAACCTCAGATATGCAGATAACACCACCCTTATGGCAGAAAGTGAAGAGGAACTAAAAAGCCTCTTGATGAAAGTAAAAGTGGAGAGTGAAAAAGTTGGCTTAAAGCTCAACATTCAGAAAACGAAGATCATGGCATCTGGTCCCATAACTTCATGGGAAATAGAGGGGGAAACAGTGTCAGACTTTATTTTGGGGGCTCCAAAATCACTGCAGATGGTGATTGCAGCTATGAAATTAAAAGACGCTTACTCCTTGGAAGGAGAGGTATGACCAACCTACATAGCGTATTCAAAAGCAGAGACATTACTTTGCCAACAAAGGTCCGTCTAGTCAAGGCTATGGTTTTTCTTGTGGTCATGTATGGATGTGAGAGCTGGACTGTGAAGAAAGCTGAGTGCCAAGAAGAATTGATGCTTTTGAACTGTGGTGTTGGAGAAGACTCTTGAGAGTCCCTTGGACCGCAAGGAGATCCAGCCAGTCCATTCTAAAGGAGATCAATCCTGGGTGTTTTTTGGAAGGACTGATGTTGAAGCTGAAACTCCAATACTTTGGCCACCTGATGTGAAGAGTTGACTCATTGGAAAAAACTCTGATGCTGGGAGGAATTGAGGGCAGGAGGAGAAGGGGACAACGGAGGATGAGATGGGTGGATGGCATCACTGACTCGATGGACATGAGTTTGAGTGAACTCCGGGAGTTGGTGATGGACAGGGAGGCCTGGCGTGCTGGGGGTCGCAAAGAGTCGGACACGACGGGGCAACTGAACTGACTGAACTGAACTGAATATTTTTTCATGTACTGTTGGTCATTTGTAAATGTTTAGTGAAATGTCTATGCAAGTCCTGAGACCATTTTTAAATCAAGATTTTTTTTTATACACGTAAATATATATACATACTATATATATAGTATTTATGCTGTTTTAATTACTAAAACTTTGTAATACATTTTGAAATCAGGAGTTGTGATGTCTCTAGCTTTGTTCTTCTCTTTAAAGACAATTTTGCCTATTTGGGTCTTTTGCAGTTCCGTATGAATTTTAGAATTTTTTATGTAAAAAAAATACTATTGGGATTATAATAGCAATTGCATTTCATCTATAGATTTCTTTGTGTAGTATGAGCATTTTAACAATATTGTCTTTCAGTCCATGAACACAAGATGTCTTTCCATTTATTTGTGTCATTAATTCTTTCATCAGTGCTTTATAGTTTACAGTGTACAAGTCTTTGAATGTCTTGAGTTTATTCCTATTTAATTCTTTTTGATGTTACTGTAAATGAAATTGTTTTCCTAATTTCCTTTTCAGTTTGCTATTAGTGTACAGAAATTCAACTTATTTTTGTAGATGATAGTATATCCTGAAACTTCACTGAATTCATTTACTAGCTCTCCCAGTTCTTCTGTGTGGAGTCTTTAGGTTTTCTATATATAAAATCATATCACCACATACAGGGCCAATTTTACTTATTTCAATTTGGTATGAATTTTTGCTATGGTCTGAATGTCTGGGTCTCCTCAAAATTCATATGTTGAAATCCTAACCCGCAAAGTGGGCCCTCTGGGAGGTGATTAGGTCCTAAGTATGGTTGGAAAATCATGAGTGGTATTAGGGCTCTTCAAAAAGAAATCCCACAGTTTCCTAGCCTCTTCCATCATAAGGGAATAACAATAAGAAGTCTATTACCCCAGAGAGGGCCCTTACCTGATCATGTTGTCACCCCGATCTTGGACTTAGAGCCCTAGAACTATGAGGAAAACATTTCTGCTGTTTATAAACCACCCCAGTCTGTGCTAGTTTGTTAAAGCACCCTGAAATAGACTAACACCTTTATGTTTCTGCGTTTGTTTGTTTGTTGCCTAAATATTCTGGCTAGGACTTCCACTGCTAGGTTTAATATAAGTGGTGAGAGTGGGCATCCTTACCCTGTTTCTGATCTTAATGGGAAAACTTTCACTTTTAACCATTGATTATATTAGCAATGGATTTTTCTTATATGGCCTTTACATATACCAAAAAACTACATAACCTATAAGAAATGGAAATATTCCTAGAAACATGCAACCTACCAAGACAGAATCACAAAGAAATAGAAAGTGTGAACAGATGTATAACTAGCAAGGAGACTGAATCAATAATCAAAAGCCTTCCAACAGAGAAAAGCCCAAGACCAGATGGTTTCACTTGGTGAATTCCACCAAACATTTATAGCAGAATTAATGCCAATCCTTCTCAAACTCTTCCCAGAAAACTGAAGAGGAGGAAACAGTTCCAAACTCATTTTATAAGAACAGAATGACTGCAATATCAATGTCAGACAAGGATGCTACAAGAAAATTACAGACCAATATCCCTAATGAATATAGATATAAAAAGCCTAACAGAATATTAGCAAAATGAATTCAGCAGCAGATGAAGAGGCTCCTACACCATAATCACATGGGATTTATCAATGGAATACAAGGACGGTTTAACATATGAAAATTAATGTGATATACCATATTACAGAATAAAGGATAAAAATCACATGGACATCGCAATAAATGTAAATAAAGTACCTAATAAAATTCAACACACTTTCATAATAAAAACATAAACCTTTGGCCCAATGATACACAGGACCTTCCTGATCCTGGCTCTTGCTTCTCCCATCTTACTTCTTTCTCACTGTTCACTGACTTTATAAACTAGGAAAAGAGGAAAATTACCTCTGTGTTCAGAAGCTCATGATCTCCTTTCTCCACCATTACAATGGTCTTAATGGCCCCCTATTCCATGAGCATCTTCCCTTTTGGTTCATTCTTAACACTTTGACTATCACTCCCACCTTCCACCTCCTCATTGCTCTCTTACCATCTGCCCCTCTGTCTGTTTATACTATTAACAAATTTCCCATTTCTGTAGCAGAGAAACAGCTAGCAAGGGTAGGGAGAACAAGTATGCACACTTTATTTATGGAAGAAACATTTGAGTGCCTGCTATCTACCAGCCTGTGCTGGGGATGGGGACTAGTGAGTTGAATGGCACACAGCCCTGTCTTTAAGGTGCTCACATTGTAGAGGGAGAAAAGGGTACACAAATTGGGCATTTTGAGAACCATAAGAGCAATAATGGAGATATACACATGGAAGCTTAAAAGAAGATCTGGCCTGCTGAGTAGAAGGGGAAAAGATGAGGGAGAGAAGCAGATTGGGAGCATAAGATATTAAGGCTTGTTGCAAGAAAGGAGACATGAGCTAAAAATCTCAGTGAATAAATACGAGATAACCAAGCAAGGAGGGTGTAGAGTGAGGGGCAGGATCTGGGCATTTCAGTAGAGACATGAACAAAATCATTAAACGCAACACAGTGTAGTAAAATATGGGCATTTAGGACCATAAAAATATGGAGCTAAAGTCAGTGAACAGTGAGAAAGAAGTAAGATGGGAGAAGCAGGAGCCAGGATCAGGGGGGTCCTGTGTATCATTGGGCCAAAGGTTCCAACAATTTAATGTGTGTATCACTGAGGTACATGTGGGGAAACTCAAAATTTCGAGGCAGCCGCTGGAGGGTATGATTTAGCAGGACTGTTGTAAGGTTCAGGAATCAGCACTGTCACAAGCAGCTCAGGTAAGCCTGATGAGGATACTATATGGTTGACAATCTGAGAAACACCATTGGCAATGAGGAGGCAATGAAGGAAACTGCACAGGCTAGGAGGAAGTGGAGTTTTGCCTGGGTACGTTTCCATACTAGGCCTTCTGGAGGCTTGTAAGATGCTTAATTTGAGCAGAAAAAGAAAGACCTAATCCTTGGGGGAAATGACAATAATCCAAACTATGGTTTGGATGTGGAGAAGTGGTGAAGATGGAGAGAAGAAACATTCCAGAAGTCTTTGGTAGGCAAAATCTGTAGGATGCATGCTGGATTAGTAGTGAGAGGTCAAGAAGAGGGAGGGGCCAAGTTTCTAACCTGAGTGCCTGGGTGGTGGTATGCTGCCAACTGAACTAGAAAATGTGTGATAGAAGGAAGATCCGATGGGGCTGGGGGAGGATTACTGGGTCCATTTTGGACCTGTTGAATGTGAGACAAGTGGGCTGTCGGAGGTGGAAGCTTAGGGGAAAGTCTGGGATAGGTATCCAGATTCTAGAATTCATGGAACACAGTGCTAGTCAAGAGAGAAGGATGGAATAAGAGCATATGGAGAGCATGTAAGAGGAAAGGAATAATGTGCTAAAAACAGAATCCTAGATAATGCCAACTTTCACCAGGTACATGGAAGAGGGAGTAATAAAGGAGGCAGTGATGGAAAAGCCAACACTGTGGAGAGAATTAAAGTGGTATCATGGAAGTCAAAGAATTAGAAGATATCAAGAAGAAAGGAATGACCAATGATGTCAAACACAAGCGAGAACTTAAGAAATTATCCACTAGATTCAGCATGGGTTGGGCACTGATAATCCACTAGTTAGGATTCCACTGGTAATCCTAATGGCAACATTTTCAAATAAGTGGTGATGAGAGAAGTCAAACTGAAGTACATTAGGAAGTGAGGCAATGAAAATAGTAAACTGATGTAACTTTACTTGTAAGGTTTGAGTGAGAAGTGGTGGTTAAGCTGGACCATACTCCAAGAATGGGAATTTTGAGCATATTTATGGCAAGGAGGCTTCAGAGATGGAGAGGTGGGCACACAGCAGGGAGAAGAGTGACCTAAGAAGAAAGGTCCTGGGAGGCACAGGAAGGCAGAGGGTCACAGGCACAGGGGTGAGGAAGCCCTCCCCGAAGTTACCACCGTATCTGAGAAAGGAGGAAGAAAAGGGCCATGTTGATAAGACTGTCCAAGTGCCCTTAAGTTTATCCATACATCAGGAGAGAAGGTTCTCTACTAAGAGTGAGTTCTCTTTAGACTAGCGGGGTTTTTTTGTTTGTTTTTTTTTTTAAACACTTATCTTCACTGACTGGCTTAGAATAGTGTTTGCATGCTGTGTTCTTTAGAATTCCTTCAGTCTTAAGTGTCAAGATATGCAGGCCAAACTGGCTTCAGTAAAAAGGTAATCTTCGTTTCTATCTGGATAGCCCAGGGCAGAGCTGGCTTGAGTGTGCTGGATGTCAGGCTCCAGCAGTATTATCAGAAGCTGGTTCTTTCTGCCTAAGGCACAGGGCTTGGCCCAGCTCACAAGGCTTTCTTCCACTCACTGGCTTCATTCTCAGACAGGTTCTCCATTTGGGATTACAAACCAGCTGTACAAGGAACTGAGTCCAAGGCAGTTGGAAGAACAGGAGTCTCCTGGGAGCTTCGGATGAAGTCAAGACATTTACTTTAACTAGGCAAATACAGGACCTGTGTTCCACTTCTGATCTGGGGTGCCTGAGATTAGGGAAGGAGGGGGTGCTCCCCATGGTAGTAGCAGAATTACCTAGAGAGTCTGTTAAAACATGGATTTCTGGGCCCTGCTCTGGAATGTCTGATTCAGGAGGTCTGGGGTGGAGCCTGAGAATTTGCATTTCTAACTCATGCCTGAGTGAGGCTAATGCTGCCAGTCCAGGGACCACAGTCGGAGAGAACTGCTGATCTGCATATAGGACGTTGGGGTATAGTTACCCAAGAAGAGGAAGGGCTTGCTACACCCATTCTCTACCCTTCAGAGCCTGTATCTATTCATACATCTGGCGTGTCCTGTAAATGAGACTAGGGAAGCCTCACTTCTCCCACATAGAATGGAAGCCCTGCTCAGACAATTAGAACCAGGTGGGTGAAAAATGCCCAAGCACAAAGCACAGTGGCAGGGACTCAGATGACGTGACATAGAGTGACTTTCTTCACAGCTGGAGTTTTTGCAGAATTATTCCAGGCTGTTGCTAGGAGCACAATGAAAAAAAAATTTTTTTTTTGTTATACTCCTGATGTGTGGATTTCTGCTCTTAAGTCAAATAAAAAAAGTCTGTCTAGATAGTGAATTTTGACACTCGTATAAATAATATCCTCTACCCTTGGGACTTTCCTGGTGGTCCAGTGGTTAAAAATCTGCTTTCCAATGCAGGGGATATGGGTTTGATCCCCGTTCAGGAAACTAAGATCCCACATGCCACAGGGCAACTAAGCCTGTGCACCACGACAGAGAAGTCCTTGCATACCATAACCAGAGAAAGTTCATGTCACAATGAAGACCCAGGGCAGGCAAAAAATAAAACAAGTAAAACCCTCTACTCTTGTTCTCTCAATTTTACCCAAACTTACATTTTCATCAAGTTAATTTAACAGTATAAAGTAAAATGTACTGGTTGGGGGAATACACACAAATAAGATATCAGAAGCTGATGTCTTATTTGTGTGTATTTTCAAGTCCCCTCCCCTACACACACACACACACACACCCCTCAGGTGAATTAATAAAAATTTAAATTCCAGATTTCTTCAGTTCAGTCGCTCAGTCGTATCCGACTCTTTGCAACCCCATGAATTGCAGCACGCCAGGCCTCCCTGTCCATCACCAACTCCCGGAGCTTGCTCAAACTCATGTCCATCAAGTCGGTGATGCCATTCAGCCATCTCATCCTCTGTCGTCCCCTTCTCCTCCTGCCCCAAATTCCTCCCAGCATCAGAGTCTTTTCCAATGAGTCAACTCTTCGCATGAGGTGGCCAAAGTATTGGAGTTTCAGCTTTAGCATCAGTACTTTCAAAGAACACCCAGGGCTGATCTCCTTTAGAATGGACTGGTTGGATCTCCTTGCAGTCCAAGGGACTCTCAAGAGTCTTCTCCAACACCACAGTTCAAAAGCATCAATTCTTTGGCACTCAGTTTTCTTTATGGTCCAACTCTCACATTCATACATGACTACTGGAAACTATAGCTTTTCATAGTTATAACATAAACATAGTTACAAAAAGTATGTTAAACATAGTTACAAAATAAACATAGTTACAAAAGCCTTTAACAAAATATTAGGAACTTAAAAAGAATGTACACAAAATCAAGTGGGGTTTACTTCAGGGATACAAGCTTGGTAGAATCTTCAAAAATCAATCAATGGACCAACACTTTAATAGGCTAATGTAGAAAAATCATATGATCATATCAACTAATAGAGAAATAATATTTGATAAAATTCCACACCTATTCATGATTTAAAAAGAAAAATCTCTCAGACAAAAAGGAAGAGCGGGAAATCTCCACAACTTGATAAAGAATATGTATAAAAAAACTACAGTTAATATCCTAGTTAATGATAAATGATATGCCTTCCTTTTAAGACCTAGAACAAGGTAAGGATGTCTGTTCTGACAACTCTCATAGAACATAGTGCTTGCAGTTCTATTCAGAGCAATAAGGCAAGAAAAAGAAATAAAAGACATAGAGATAGAAAATGAAGACATACAGCTGTCCCTATGTTAAGATGAAATGATTGTCTACATAGAAAATTCCAAAGATTCTACAAAAGAACTAGAACAACTAAGGAAATTTAAGAAAGTCACAGGCTACAAGAGAAAGATGAAATATAATTTCTGTATACTAGCAATGAACACGTGAACACTAAAAATCCAATGCTGTTATAATCACTTAAAATATTAGGTGTAAATCTCAAAACAAGAGCAGTACTTGTATGCCAGAAACTGCACAATACTGATGAAAAAAATCAAAGATGACCTCAATAAATGGAGAAACATACTATGTTCATTGACTACAAGACTCAACATAGTAAAGACATCAGTTATCCATAAATTGATATGTAGGTTTAATGCAATTCCTTTCAAAATCCCAGTGAGACTTTTTTAGGTATAGACAAAATTATTGCAAAATTTATATTGAAGGTCAAGGAAATTAAATGATTATTTTTTTCAAAAAAGAAGAATGAAGTATGAGGAATTATTCTACTTGATTTCAAAACTTACTTTATTGCTATAGTAATCAAGATTCTGCAGTATTGATGGACGAGTTGACACACAGATCCATGGTACAGAATCAAGAACTCAGAAATAGACTCACAAAAAACATGCTTAACTGATCCACCACACAAACAGAAATGAGATAAAAAAAGATTATATGGAGACTAAACAACATGCTACTAAAAAAAACCAATGGGTCAGTGATGAAATCAGAGAGTAAATTTAAAAATACCTTGAGACAAATGACAATGAAAACAAAACCATATAAAATCTATGAGATGGAGAAAAGCAGTCCTAAAAGGGAAGTTCACAGCAATATAGACTTTCCTCAAAAAAACAAGAAAAAAACTCAAATAAACAACTTAACCTACCATCCAAAAGAATTATAAACCCAAAGTCAGGAGAAAGAAGGAAATAATAAAGATCAAGAAGAAATAAGTAAAATAGAGATTAGGGAAAAAAATCAGTAAAACCAAGAGTTCATATTTTAAAAGGATAAAATCAACAAGCCTCTGGCCAGGCTCACCAAGAAGAAAAAAGAAGAAATAAAACAGGAGAAATAACAACTGATTCTAGAAGCATACAGAATACATACATGATTCTAGAAACATATAGCCCACCAAAGCTGAATCGAGAAGAAATATAGAATTTGAACAGACTGACCACTAGAAGTGAAACAGACTCTGTAATTAAAAAAAAAAAAAAAAAAAAAAACAGAAAAAACACCTTGTAAACAATAGCCCACGGAGAAGGCAATGGCACCCCACTCCAGTATTCTTGGCTGGAAAATCCCATGGACAGAGGAGCCTGGTGGGCTGTGGTCCATGGGGTCACTAGGAGTCAGACATGACTGAGTGACTTCACTTTCACTTTTCACTTTCATGCATTGGAGAAGGAAATGGCAACCCACTCCAGTGTTCTTGCCTGGAGAGTCCCGGGGACGGTGGAGTCGGGTGGGCTGCTGTCTCTGGGGTCGCACAGAGTCGGACACGACTGAAGTGACTTAGCAGCAGTAGCAAACAATAGCCCAAGACCAGATGCTTTCACTGAGGAATTCAAATAAACATACAAAGAACTTGTACTGATCCTTTTCAACTCTTCCAAAAGACTGAAGAGGAAGGAACGATCCCAAAAATCATTCTATGAAGCCACCATCACCCTGACACTAAAACCAGACAAATATACTACCAAAAAAAAAAAAAAAGTTACAGGCCAGTATCTTTGATGGATATAAATACAAAAACCCTCAATAAAATATTAGCAAACCAAATTCAACAGCACATAAAGAGGATCAAGTTGGTTTTACCCCAGGGTCATAAAGACGGTTCAACATACACAAATCAACCAATGTGAGATACCACATCAACAAAAGAAAACTGAAAAACCAAATGATCATCTCAATAGATGTAGAAAAATCATTTGATAAAATTCAACACCCATTCATGGTAAAAACCTCACCAAAGTGGGTATAGAGGGAACATGCTGCTGCTGCTGCCGCTAAGTCGCTTCAGTCGTGTCCGACTCTGTGTGACCCCAGAGACAGCAGCCCACCAGGCTCCCCCGTCCCTGGGATTCTCCAGGCAAGAACACTGGAGTGGGTTGCCATTTCCTTCTCCGATGCATGAAAGTGAAAAGTGAAAGTGAAGTCACTCAGTCGTGTCTGACTCTGCGTGACCCCAAGGACTGCAGCCCACCAGGCTCCTCCATCCATGGGATTTTCCAGGCAAGAGTACTGGAGTGGGGTGCCATCACCTTCTCCAACATACACCTTCTCCAACATACGCCTTCTCCAACAAAGCAAAATACGCCTCCAACATATGCTTTCTCCAACAAAGCAAAATTGGACTGAGTTAAATGGAGAAGTGGACAATCTCACAAAAAAAGTAAAGATTTCAATGCCCACTCTCACCACTTCTATTCAGCATAATATTGGAAGTCCTAGCCATAGCAATCAGAGAAGAAAAAAAAAGTACTCAAATTGGAAGGGAAGAGGTAAAATTTTCATTATATGCAGATGACATGATACTATATATAGAAAACCCGAAAGACTTCATACAAAAACTATTAGAAGTGATAAACAAACTCAGCAAGGTAGCAGGATACAAGATTAACATACAGAAATCAGTTGCATTTCTTTACACTAACAATGATAGTTTCTCTGATAAGAAAGAGAAAGTTAAAAAAAAATCCCCTTTAAAAGGGCATCAAAAATAAAAAATATATATATCAAGAAATAAACCTGACCAAGAAGCTAAAAGACTGAATACACTGAGAACTATAAAATACTGATAAAGGAAACTGAAGATGATGTAAAGAAATGGAAAGATATCTCATACCATTGTTTTAGAAGGATTGATATTGTTAAAAATGGTCATACCACCCAAAGGCAGTCTAAAGATTTAGTGTGATCCCTATCAAATTACCCATGACATTTTCCACAGAACTATTAATAAAAGAAATACTCCTAAAATGTATGTGGAACCACAAAAGACCCAGAGTTGACAAAGCAATTCTGAGGGGAAAAGAACAAAGCTTTAGGCATAACCCTTCCCAGACTTCAGAAAATACTATGAAGCTAATCAAAATATCATGCTACTGACACACACACAAAAAACAGACATGTGGATCAAAGGAACAAAACAGAAAGCCCAAAAATAAACCCACACACCTACAGTCAACAAAGGAGGCAAGAAGATACATGGAGAAAAGACAGGCCCTTCAGCAAGTGGTGCTGGGAAAGTTGGACAGCTGTATGTAAATTAATGAAGTCAGAAAACTCCCTCACACTATATACAGAAATAAACTCAAAATGGCTCAAAGACTCAAGTGTAAGACATGACACCATAAAACTCCTAGATGAGAACATAACATTCAGCAAAACATTCCCTGACATAAACTGTAGCTATGTTTTTTTAGGTCAATCTCCCAAGGCAAAAGAAATATAAGCAAAAATAAACAAATGGGACCTAATCAAACTTATAAGCTTTTGCACAGCCAAGGAAACTAAAAACAAAACAAAAAGACAACATACAGAATGGGAGAAAATATTTACGAATGATGAGGCTGACAAGGGCTTAATTTCCAAAATATACAAATAGCTCATACAACTCAATGTCAGAAAAACAAAATATTCAATCAAAAAATGGGCAGAACACTCAAACAGACATTTCTCCAAAGAAGACATACAGGCAGCCAACAGGTACATGAAAAGATGCTCAACACTGCTAATTATTAGAGATATGCAAATCAAAACTACAATCAAGCATCAACTCACACAATTCAGAATGGTCATCATCAAAAAAATCTACAAATAATAAATGCCAGAGAGGGTGTGGAGAAAAGGGAATCCTCTTACACTGTTGGTGGGAGCATAAATGGTTGCAGTCACTATGGAGAACAGTATGGAGTTTCCTTAAAAACTAAAAAGTGTTATTATATGATCCAGCAATCCAACTCCTGGGCATATATCTGGAAAATACAAAAACTATCATTCGAAAATAGATATGCACTCCAAAGTTCACAGTAGCACTATTTACAATGGCCAAGACAAGGAAACAACGTAAGTGCACAGTGACAGATGAATGGATAAAGAAGATTACGTATGTACATCTATATATATACACACACATACACATATGGGGCTTCTCTGGTAGCTCAGCTGGTACAGAATCCACCTGTAATGCAGGAGACCCTGGTTTGATTCCTGGGTTACCCACTCCAGTACTCTTGCCTGGAGTATGCCCATGGACAGAGGAACACGGCAGGCTACAGTCCACGGGGTGGTGGGCTACAGTCCATGGGCTCACAAAGAGTCAGACACGACTGAGCAACTAAGCACGGCATATAAGATATGCACACATAACACATGCACAATGGAATACTGCTTTCATAAAAAGAATGAAATACTGTCATTTAAGCAACATGGATGGACTTAGAGATAATCGCACTAAGTCAAAGAACAACAAATATCACATAATATCACTTATAATTGTAATCTAAAAATAATGATATTAATGAACTTATTTACAAAACAGAAATAGACTCACAGACATAGAAAATAAACGTATGGTTTTCCAAGGGAAAAGTGGAGGAAAGGGTAAATTAGGAATACAGAGGTCCCTTACATCTGAACCTTCAAGTTGTAAACTTTCAGAGATGCAAATGCGTGTTCCCATGTCCAATCACATAAATCAGTTCATGTGTCTGACATACACTGTCATGTGAGTGCACCCTCTACAAGTGGTTATACTTTTGTGTACTTGATTGTACAGTACTGTATAGAGTACAATAGTACAGTATCTTTTTTTCCAAGCCCTGCACATCCTGAAGCAAAGCAGTAACAATGGAAACAAAAGTGAAAATGAGAGAGTGGAGCAAGGTGAAAAGATGGGAGGAGTCAATGCATTTTTTTAACATGGATTGTTCAACCCATCAGCACGATTCTAAAGAACAAGGGCGACATCATGGAACACATGAAGTCTGCTATGCTGATGATGTCAACAATTATTACTGAAGAAGTGTGGAACAGTGATGGAGGAGATGGAGAAACTTCTCAGGGTGCAGAGGCAGAATCAGCATCAAAGTTGAGTCCTGCTCAGCTTAATGCTGATTCATGAGAAAACTAAAAGCCTTTATGAAGACCTGAAGAAGAAATACAGTGAAGAATCAGAGAGCTCACCTTCTAATGCCCAACCATGGCTGGTTTCAGATGGTTCAAGGCAGGAGCCAACCTTCATGACGTAAACGTAAGCGGTGAGCCAGTGAGTGCAGATACAGTAGCTGCCCAGGAATTTCCTGAAAAGCTTTGAGAAATTATTGATGAAGGTGCATATTTAACTGAGCAAGGTTTTAAGGTGGATGAGACAGGACTGTACTGGAAGAGGATGCCAGACCAAAGTTACATCAGTAGGGAGGAAGAGTTGATGTCAGGCTATAAAGTGGCAAAGGATAGGCAAACTCTCTTGTTTGGTGGCAATGCTTCCAGCGAAATGAAGCTGAAACTTCTCAGTTCATCATTCAGAGAATCCAAGAGCCCTTAAAAATACAGCTATGGGCTCTCTTCCTGTTGTGCTGGAAGAGTAACCCCAAACCCGGCTGACACAGGCCATTTTCCAGGACTGGTTTTTCCACCACTTAATCCCACAGGTAGAGAAATATTGCTTGGAGTAGAACATCCTATTCAACATTCTTTTGCTGCTTGACAATGCTCAGGCTGCCCCCATTCATGGACAACGTTCATCCCAATGTCAAAGTAGTGCATCTGCCATCAAGTACTATGTTGCTCATCCAACCTATGGACCAGGGAGTTATACTGCAGAGACTTTCAAGATTATATATGTCACTCTTTTCATCAGGCAGTGAAGGCAACTGATGAATCAGGAACAACCTTGCAACAATTTTGGAAGGACTCTAACACCTACAAGTTCATAAAAGGCACTGAGTTTGCTTGGTGTGAAGTTATGGCCATCACCATAAATGGGGCTTGGAATAATCTTTGCCCACAGCTATTCACAATTTTCGTGGACTTGAGAAGGTGGATGAGGAGTCTGAAGAGGTCTTCAGCAACTGAGTAACCCTCAGCAAGAAGCTGAGACTAGATCTGCTAGAGGACAACTTCATTGAACTCCTTGCTGGGCAATGCGAGGACTTACTAATGAAGACCTGAAGGAAATGGAGACTCAGAGAAAGGACAAAGAGAGACAAGAGGAAGAAGAAGTAACTGAAGAACCAAACAGATCTATGAACAGGAAATGGTGAGGGGACTGTCTTTATTTGAGGAGGCACTGTTCAATTTTGAGGCACAGAACCCAAATGTAAAATGGTACACAAGGTTCAGAATACAATCCAGTGCTACCATGCCACCTATGCTAAGAAAAAGAAAGGTACTTAACCCAGACATCACTGGAGCATTTTTTCAAGAGGGTAGCTATAGATGAATGCAGCAAGGAACCAGAACCTGTGACACCAACATCAGGTGTGAGCAAAATTGCTGCTGGCCCTCCATCTACAATTTTTGATACTTCAGCTCTACAATCTCCCACTTCCTCTCCCTCCTCCAGTCAGTAACTCTTCTTGTCTGTTCACTCAATGTCAGCTCTTGGATGCCAGCTGTTATACTGTACTATTGTACTTTTCACTGTACTTTTCAAGGTACTGTAAGATTTAAAATGTTGTGCATATTTTTTAATGTGTTACTCGTGTGAAAAGTATTATAAACATATTACAGTATAGTAGTATTTAGCTGATTGTGTTAGTTGGGTACCTAGGTTAACTTTGTTGGTCTTACAAATAAATTGGACTTATGAATGCACTCTTAGAATGGACTCATCTGTATGGAGGGGACTTACTGTATGAGATTAAGAGATATAAGCTATTAAATACAACACAGATAAATAGCAAGTCCCTGCTGTATTGCACAGGGAATTATATTCACTATAATAATGTCTAATGGAAAATGGAGAAGAATCTGAAAAAAAGAATGTATAAAAACGTATATCATTTTGCTGTACACCTGAAACCAACACAACGTTGTAAATCAACTATACCTCAATTAAAAAACAGAGCATTTCAGCTTTGGCTTCTCTCTGAAACCCATCCTTGCATTCATAGCCTAAGTAAGCAACAGCAGGATAAAAAGGACTCAAGCAAACTTTCTGAACTGTACAGAGAAAATTAATTTTCCTTCCTATGTATGATTATACACACAACCTAGAGAGGAGTATGCCAGGTATTAATTTTGATGTCTGTTTCACCATAGTAAACTACACTCAATCTAGGTAAAACACTAGGAGCAAAAAGAAAGAAAGCAAAATTCTCTTTTAAAAAGTGGTAAGATTAGTAAGCTTGATATTCAACTTCACAAATGAGCCCTAATTCCATTCTTCCAGTTGCACATAGGTCATTTCTTGTTAGATGACATCTTATCATCAGATTCAACTGGTCCCAATCTAAACTGAGCAATTTCAAAATAATTATTTTAAATGCTCTCTTGATACTGCCAATGGCACCAGTTAGGTTTAATGTGTTAAAAGAAATTTGACATAGATACATTAGATAGAACAGTGTAGATGAAGAGGTGAGTGAAATAGATAAAGGGGACCAACTGTGTGGTGAGTTTCCATATAGATGGAAACTAAATTTTTGGTGGTGAGCATATTGTACTGTAGGGTATCTCTCTCTTGCTGAGTCACTTTAGTCGTTTCCGATTCTCTGTGACTCCATGGACCACAGCCCACCAGGCTCCCCTGTCCATGGGATTCTCCAGGCAAGAATACTGGAGTGGGTTGCCATTTCCTTCTCTGGCAATAAAGTATGAAGTGAGTGAAGTGAAGTCACTCAGTCGTGTCCAACTCTTTGCAATCCCATGGACTGTAACCTACCAGGCTCCTCTGTCCATGGGATTTTCCAGGCAAGAGTACTGGAGTGGGTTGCCATTTCCTTCTCCAATTGTAGGGAATACAGAAGTAGAAATATAGTATCATACACATGAAACTTAGATAATGCTATAAATCAAAGCTTTATAAAAAATGAATTGTCCTTTCCAAAAGGAGAAAAAAGATAAGCTCAACTGATTTTTGGAGAAGTTGTAAAACCAATTCCATTAAGGAGAGATAGCATTTCAACAACTGCTATTTGAGCAATACAACATCCAGAGATGAGGGGAAAAAAAAAATCTCGATCTAAGTCTTACATCTAAAACAAAAACTGATTCAAAACAGATCACTAAAATAGTCTCTAGTGTAAAATATGGAACTACAAATACTTTTAGAAAAAAAGGAGATGATCGCTTGAATCTATGAAGAGTTCTTAAATTTGAGACCAAACCTTGATCCCTAAAAGAAAAAATGGACAAACTGAACTCCACCAAAATTTTTAAAGTTTTTGCTCTACATAAGACCATATTAAGGTTTTTTTAAGTTACAAAGTGGGAGGAGATATTTGCAAACAACATATATGACAAAGAGTAGTCTTGAATATATAAAGAATTTTCAAACTCCTACAGTAAAAAAAACCAACCTTTAACACCAAAGGCACAATCTATGAAAAAGATAATTCATTAGGTAGAATTCATTAAAAAATTCTCCTCTGCAAAAGATAATGTCAAGAGAATTAAAAGACAAACCACAGCCTAAGAGAAAATATTTATAAAAGACATCTGTTAATGGACTATTTTCCAACATATGTAAAGAACCCTTTAAAATTAGTAAGAGGATGAATCAACTCATTGAAAAATAGGCAAAAGACCTGGACACCTTGCCAAAGAAGATTACAGATGGCAAATAATTATATGAAAAGATGCTCAACACCACATGTCATTAGGGAAATGGAAATTAAAGTAACAGTGAGATATCTTTCAGTAGGTGAATGAATAAACAAACAATTCCACTAAAAGAAATACTCTAAAAAGACAAAAACAAAATACTCTAAAAGAAAGAACAAAGAAATTAAAATAATATACTAGTGAATGTTTGTTTAACACAAGAGAAGGTACTACTAGAGAAACAGAGAAATGAAAAGACTTATGAAAGAAAAATAGAAAAACGGCAGATGTAAATCCTACCTTAGCCAACTAGTGCATTTCAGTCACCTGCCACAGTGATTGGTTTAGCAATGCATATAGGACCCAGACTGACCCAATATAAAGTTAGCCTAGTCAGTAATCAGGGAATCAGTCTCCCATTGGACAAGAAAAAGGATGACTGAATTAATGCTGGGCTTTACCTGGTGAGCAAGGGTGGAGTCAACCTATGGATGTTGCTAACATAAGGAAAATGTAGAAAAGACAGGGGAAAAGAAATGGACCTTTGGCTGACATTGCTGGGTTAGTAGGGGTCCCTCTGTTTGGACCTAAAGTACTTCTGGGTAGATGAACTAGAAAAGTTCTGCCTGTAGGAGCATGGCTTTGCTAACTTCATGGCTCCTTTGGGTGAATAAAACAGCACCCCTTCCTCCAGGAAGACCCAGCTCTATGCCTGGGCATATGGACTGTGAGCTGGATCCAGTTCCCACTTGCTTCCTTGCTCAGGCACCTTTGAGCAGTGCACAAACTGTGCAACTATACACTGGATCTCTGAGCCTTGCCTGAAACCTTCTCTTCCTCTGAAGTTTTTAAATGAGCCAATATATTTCCTTAGTTATTTAAGCCAGTTTAAATATTTTCTATTATTTTCACAACTCATGCAGAATTTGTTACCATAAAATGGGATGTTACAAAGAATAGATTAAAAACCATGGAACTGTGTGAGCTGACAAGGTGGGCTGAAGGGTAACAGGATGATCCTACAGATCTTAAACAGGGAAGCTGGACATCTTTGTATTTGCAGCAAAGTGTGGGTTAAAATATTTCCTATTGTGTTTCCAGACTCTGAGTACATTTCTAACAAGGCTGTGGCACTGACATCTGGTATAAAAAAATCAGTATTTTTGAAATTTTAAATATGTATTACTTTGCCAACAAAGGTCTGTCTAGTGAAGGCTATGGTTTTCCTGTGGTCATGTATGGATGTGAGAGCTGGACTGTGAAGAAGGCTGAGCGCCGAAGAATTGATGCTTTTGAATTGTGGTGCTGGAGAAGACTCTTGAGAGTCTCCTTGGACTGCAAGGAGATCCAACCAGTCCATTGTGAAGGAGATCAGCCCTGGGATTTCTTTGGAAGGAATGATGCTAAAGCTGAAACTCCAGTACTTTGGCCACCTCATGCGAAGAGCTGACTCATTGGAGAAGACTCTGATGCTGGGAGGGATTGGGGGCAGGAGGAGAAGGGGACGACAGAGGATGAGATGGCTGGATGGCATCACTGACTCGATGGACGTGAGTCTCAGTGAACTCCGGGAGTTAGTGATGGACAGGGAGTCCTGGCGTGCTGCAATTCATGGGGTCGCAAAGAGTCGGACACGACTGAGCGACTGAACTGAACTGAAATATGTATTGTGACCTTGACGTAGGTCTTCTGTGAGTGATACAAGCTTAGGCTGCAGGTGGCCTTTTTGTCTCAACCAATGTCTGCTGAACTGAATACTTGGGCATTTAATATGTTCTGTTCTTCTGTAAAACATTTTAACATAAGCCCATACTCCTCCAAATGCTTATGGGTTTAGGCACTTGTTTCCACCAACTGAGTTTTACAGCTCCCAATTTATTTGTGTTTTCTCCTAAACTTATTTATGCCAGTAACATTTATTATAATTTTATAAGTTAGTAAGAAATAAAGAATTACAGAAACCAATGAGCCATGAGTATGACAACAGAGGGAAAATTTTTTTTTTCGCCCTAGATTAAATGCTTGGAAAGACTTGATAAAAGTCAACAGCTTAAAAACTGCTCTCAAACTATAAAAATTGGGGGAAATTGTAAAAATTTTAAGGGATTTTTCTCTCCTCACATCACATGTTCCTTTAAATTCTCACTACACATTAAAAGAAAACAAGAATAGAAGAAACTAAATCTTAGGCCTCAATGCATTACGTCTAAGGTTTAATATGAGAAAAGACTCACATTTGAAGAAAAGGCCTTGGCCTCATGCCAAAGCACTGATGAATGGATGAGTGAAAATAAAATGTTTATAATCGATTTTTATTCTTTACGTTTCCTTTTGAATTTAAATTGAGCTATAAGCAGTCCTTACCACTATGTTTAAGAGGTTTCTACTGGTTGACTTTGCTAAGAGATACTTAAGGGAACCGGCCATCCATGGTGTCTGGGGGCCCAGACATCTGAAGCCTCTCAAGGCTGGAAAAGCTAATCCTCCTTCACAAGCTGAGGTAGGTGCCAGAGAAAGCAGGAAGGTGGGAATTTCTCATAAATGTGAGTAAGCTTAGTCCTGAGTCCTCTCACTCCCTGTATTCATTTCAAACACCTTAAGTTATGCATTAGTGACCAGATGAATGGGGAGGAAACACTAATTTTTAAGGAAACTCTATTTCCCAAGAAGCCCAAGCCTGGCCAATAATTGTTGGTGACCCTGAATATCTTGTGTTGAGAGAAGAGGGCTTTTCTCACCTCATGAACAGACCACTGGGAGTCTTCCTACAACCATGAGCTAATGATGAGGAAGGCATGGGCCTGGCGATATCACTGAGCTGCAGATCAAGACTTGCCTGAAGGTCACCTTGACTCATCCTTTTTAAAATTATATGAGCCAACAGATTTCCTTTAATGTTTGGATTTGGCTTCCTGATTGTTCTCAAGAGCAGTTTTAGGTTGAGGGTGTGGATGAAGCAGTGTCTGAAAGTGGGTTCCAACGTTTAACCAGATAAAGTAACTTCTATCTCCTTTGGAGGAATTTGGGGTAATGCAAGGATTTTTGTTTGTTTGTTTTTCTCCCCAGCTAGTGACATTTCCAGAGATGTTTTAACATCCCATTGATGTCTTAGCATTTCTCGTTGGTGTCATGGACAACTGCCCAGCTGGGCTTCCACTTAACCTGCCCTTGGTGTTATGAAGTGCGCTCTGCCCAAAGGCCAGTGGATGAATTACAGCAGGACATCTAGACTACAAGACAAATGAGCCCTTTAAAAATGTGTATGACCAAACTGAAATATTACTTTAAGTAATGCAGCACAGCAACTCTGTCAAGACACAGGGAGCAGTCAGGGGTGACTCTACTTGCTTTGAGTGAAGTATCACACGCAGGACAGAGTCCCTGGTCATCCTGGTGTGGTACATGTCCCTTCAAGGGAAGTTCTCCCCTAACATACTGGAGGAAGGACGTGCATCCGCTAATGCAGAAATATTTGTGCTGGTCCTGGATCTGTCTGTCCTGGGATTTAGTCCTCTGTACTGCAGCAGCAATAAGCCCAGAGGACCAGTTCCCAAGCTGGGAGTGGCTAGGCAGATACCAGCAGAAGATAGGGGGAGGAAGGAGGGAGAAGCCAGGATATTTCTCCTGCTCCCTTTCTGTCCCTGGGAACATCTGATCAACAGTGGGACACTTCTGGTTCCTCTGTGATTACCTTCGCCTTTTGCATCTTCAGTCTAGCCCAGGGATGGTGTGTTAACCTCTGTGTTGCCTCCCTGCCTTGCTATTGGGCATTTCTGCTCTGCTTTCCCATGGGTGACCAGTTTTCTGCATCAGACCCTCTGTTTTAAATATTCAAGTGATTTCTCTTCCTTGAGGAGGCCCTGACTGATAGTGTAACTCAAAGCCTTAGATCAGAGCTTCAGAAGGATGGGCCAAGCACATACTGTCCTATTGCTCTTCTACATCTGAAAGCTTTTAGTCTGTTACATATTTATTAAGTGCTCATGTCATTTCCCCTCCTTGCATGCTCAACATTTCTTCTATTTATGATTGAAAGTTACACTTCAGCTTATAAATGGACTTTTTTGTTTTCTAGTTATTACATCTTGGCATCGTACTTTCCAAACACCGTTTTATTATGTTCCACACTTAAAAAGCCACCTGGATATTCTCCATTTCTAGTCTTTTTGTTAAACTATCTTTAAGCTCCCTTGCATGTTTTTGTAATGGGTAACGCAGACTCTGTTACAACAGAAAAGTTTCAAAAGACTTGTGCAGCTGGGAACTTTTTGATGATTTCACTTTATAAGTCCTTTGGAATGAACGTGGGCATTAAGAAGCACAACGAATACAATATCAGTTTAACAAGATTCGAGTGGCCTGATTTTTACGGAGACATTAACATTTCTAGACATTGCAATTCCACCAGTGGCTTTCTCTATAATGTTTTTTAAAAATGGAATTTAGCAGACATATAAAATGGAAAAAAATAGAAGAGCTGTCATAAATCTTTTTTACTAAAGTGTTTTGTGATTGCTTCACAAAGAAACAAGATGAGACCGTCCAGGTGCTATTTGTTAAAGTGCAGGGGTGATGTTTCAGCATCTCAAAGCGACATAATCAAAGAAACTAAAGAACACAGGTCATGTGTGACAGTAACTCACCAGACAAATCAAGTCCATCTGGCTTCTCCCCAAGAAACAGGAATACACAAGGCCAAAACAATGAAAAGTGCACAGCGAGGCGGAACTCACCAGACCCTCTCCCTGTGGCAAGTCTCAGCCTGCTCCTGTCCTGGCCACGGTGCTGCCCTGTGTGGGTCACAACAGGGCGACCTGAGGGCAGCTATGCAGAAATGATCTGCTATCTTTTGTGACTACCTGCTGTGCTGGCCACATCAGCTACTTGCACTACGAACGCATCTCCCAAAGGATCACATGGCTGGCTCAGGACTTGAGCCGAAAAGGTTAGCCTCACTTCCCCGTCTGCAGTCTGCAGCTGATAAAGGCCCAGCGACTTCATGGCAGGACCCACTATACTCCTCCATAGACTTGCTTTTTCTTTTTAGGATCTGGTTTAGTGCAGAGGTTTCCTAAGCTTTTTGGCTCTAGGGACCGGTTTCGTGGAAGACAATTTTTCCATGGACCTAGGGGTGGGGTGGGGGATGGTTTGGGGATGATTCAAGTATATTATGTTTATTGTACACTTTCTTTTGATTATTATTACATCAGCTCCACCTTGGATTGTCAGGCATTAGATCCCAGAGGTTGGGGACCTCTGCTTTAGTATATAGCTTGCATTTCACCCTCTGAAAAATCCTTAAAGATTGTTTAATATCTTGACTTTAATATATATACATGGATATTTATTATTATATATACATAGATATACATATCTTGAGCACTTTCTGGATTAGCATGTTCTCACTCACTCTTCAAGCAGCTGTGTAATAGTCCTTCACATGGATACACTGTTTAAACCAGTGCCATATTGGTGGATGAAGCTTCTCAAGTGGTGCAGTGGTAAAGAATCCACCTGCCAATACAGGAGATGCAGAGACTCGGGTTTGATCCCTGGGTCAGGAACTTCCCCTGGAGAAGGGAATGGCAACCCACTCCAGTAGTCTTGCCTGGAGAATCCCATAGACAGAGGAGCCTGGTGGGCTATAGTCCATGGGGTCACAAAGAGCCTGACATGACTAACATGCACCCATGCTGCTGGATAGTTCATGTATTTCCAGTTTTTGCTATGACAAATGCTGTTGCCGTAAATATCCATGTACATTTTCCTTTGGTGACCTTTGGTGATCTAATTCCATAGAATGAATTTTGTAACTGTGGGATTTTAGGCCAAAAGGTATGTATATTTTAAATTCTGAGAGAGACTGATGTATTTTCTTCTCGGAGCTATTGGTGACTCCAAAATCCCTTTGTGTTCTGAGTGCTTTGATGGGATGGGTTTGATAAGCAAATTTAGAGGGAGAATGTAAGACATAGTTAAACCTTCCTAGATAATTTTAAGAGGAAGAAAGTTAATGGGAGACGATGGCATTTTGGAGGCTAAAGATGAGAGCAGTAAGGCTGCAAGAAGGTGGTGCTGCAAGAAGAAGGTGAGGGGAAGGAAAAAGAGCTTTCCTGATACTAAAGCACAAAAGGGATGCTGGACAACAGCCTGTGAAGGGACTTGCAAATTCTGATGCAAATCCTCTCCTACCAAACTGCCAATAAACTGCATGTTGATCACTACGTATTTTTCGAGTAAAGTCTTTTGGGGGTGTTCAGTAAAGGAGACAAGAGAGCAGTGCGACCCCATAGACAGCAGCCCAACCAGGCTTTCCCGTCCCTGGGATTCTCAAGGCAAGAACAATGGAGTGGGTTGCCATTTCCTTCTCCAATGCATGAAAGTGAAGAGTGAAAGTGAAGTCGCTCAGTCGTGTCCGACTCTTAGCGGCCCCATGGACTGTAGCCTACCAGGCTCCTCTATCCATGGGATTTTCCAGGCAAGAGTACTGGAGTGGAGTGCCATTGCCTACTCCGAAGAGAGCAGGAGACTTCATTACAGTAGTATCCCCACACTGCAGGGCATCTGGAAAGTCAACAAAAAGAGAAGCAAGAGACCCTTGACTCTGTAACCCCAGCATAACCACTGATACAATTTTAGTGGATTCCTAGCCTCCCATCTTTTTTTCATTTACAGTTTTTACATAGTTGTAATCATCATTTACATATACTTTTTGTATCCTGCTTGGTGAAGTTGATAATAATGTGTTTGTGTGTACTTGTAACAAAGTTGCAAGATGGAGAAAAAAACTCCTGCATTCTTATTTCCCACTTTCACTTGAAGGTTTTGTTGTGGTCAGAAGTAATTACAGACATATGTATATAGTGAATGTTTGGGATTCTCTTTTTGGGACTGAAAGTTCAGAGCACATGGTGTATGGATGTGTTTGGAGATCAAAAATAAGACAATAAATAAGTTGTTGAGGGCTACTGATGTCACTTCCTGGTTCTAAATATAGAAAATAGTATTGAGTGAAACACCCACTACTTCAACTTTCACAAACATAAACATTTTGTTAGTATTTTGGTTCTTGATCAGATTGAATTAATTTCAACAGACAACTGAAAGTTAATTAAGTCGATGGTGTCTGCCAGCTTGAAAATGAAGACTACAACATTTTCTCCCCAAGGAAGTATTTCCCCCAAATGTAGTTTTACTTATTGATTTTCATGGCTTGTTGAACTTTGTATGTACTGATTTAAGTACAGAGGTCTGATGCTGGGAGGGATTGGGGGCAGGAGGAGATGGGGACGACAGAGGATGAGATGGCTGGATGGCATCAGTGACTCGATGGATGTGAGGTTGAGTGAACTCCGGGAGTTGGTGATGGACAGGGAGGCCTGGTGTGCTGCGATTCATGGGGTCGCAAAGAGTCAGACATGACTGAGTGACTGAACTGAACTGAAGTTAATTAAACATTTCTGCAAAGCAAAATGTAGAATTGACTAGATTCTTTGCTTATACACTGCCAAGTAATACATGAATTATGTTAAATATTTAGTTTGTAAATAGTCATAGAAGTTGCTACTAATAAATATTTAGCATAGATGATTAAAAGATTTTAAAAAGAAAATTGTCTGTAGAAATAATAGTAAATAGTTACATATGACACACACAATACTTAATGTGACTTACACATTTATTGTTTCGAAGTTTAGGGTCAGTTATACAAGCTAACTTTCCAGATTTAC